>BLKR01003642.1:0-136497 GCA_011170035.1 Teleogryllus occipitalis | reverse complement strand
ACGCATACACAGACACGCGCATACACACACACGCGCACGCATACACACGCGCACGCATACACACGCGCGCACGCATACACACGCGCGCACGCATACACACGCGCGCACGCATACACACGCGCGCACGCATACACACGCGCGCACGCACGGAATGAATGTATGTATCAGGAATTTGGAATCGCCACAGTGACATCAGTATTCAACCTGATTGGATGACACCGTAACAGCTGATTTATGTCCAGTGCAGCTCTAAATTAATCCAAGTATAGTAGAATCCCCAGATTTCGAGAAAGTCAAGAAAAAACTAGAAAGAATACAGGGGGGGGTTACAACTGTAATTTCAATATCTATTAAAAATCTAAAAATCATGAAAGACGTGTAAAAAAAATGGATTTGTTAACCCTAGATAAAAGAGACGAGAAAGAAGCGACTTAATAGAAACCTAATAAATAAGGTGTATGATGCTTCATCCTTGAACACAATATTTAAACCAGTTATAGATAACAGACTACGAGAACGTTTGGCTAAGCTGCTGAAGGAGAGAACGAATACAGGGCCACAAACAGATTTCATCAGTAATCAGATGGAATACTCTCCCAGTGGATTGTGCTGAGAAAAATACTTTAAAGTCTTTCAAATCCTGTTTAAGCCAATTATCGAACAAATTAAGTTTTTGGTGCAATGTATATAATCAAATGTCAACAATTTTGTATGATGTATGTCTATATCAGCTTGTTGCTGCTTCCATATAAATAAATAACCAAATAACAATGAACATGCAAACAAACTTTGTAAAGTTCGCACATAATTCTTGGGCACTGATGGCATCCTGCCTCTGCAAAGTCTTGCATTTGCCATAACTACTAATCGCACTTCTGCTCTGGATGAAATGTATCCACTTGCTGAATTTCTGCATAGATGCTTTCCATACTCGCCTCAATATTTCTTCAAAATTCATAATAAGTTTGATTCTTTTCTGTACCAATTTTTCTTGCTAAGAGCCAGACATTTTGGCATGCTCTGTCTAGTGCTAATGCTAGTGCTGTACTACCGTTACCCTCTCCTCTAAAACAGAAGGGAATGTACATTATCACTGAATCTTTCCATTCCATCCATATATTTGTTTGTTATATTTGACTACTGAAAGTGAACAGATGACTGATTTTGCGTTTACCTTTATTTAATCCAACTCTATCTACTTCAATCCCAAGAGATGGTAAGTGACAGAACAATGCAGAAGGTAATGTTAACATGCCACCTGACACCAACTTTATGTAAACAATTTTATATAATCTTTATATAATGCCAAACTAATATTATTCACAATTTAATTTCTTCATTACCTTGGAACTTGTCCGGCTCAGTACTCTAAATTAACTACCTACTCTATTAGTAATAATATTAATTTTGTGGAATAGGTATAGATGTTGTGCTTTATGGAAAGCAGCATTATTAAGAATGATTATCTCAAATGGTTCCTTTGCTTCGATGTTCACAAGTACTGATGACAATCTAAGGCTTGCAAACAAGTTATCAAAGAATGACCTGAAAGATGCACACTCTTCAGGTAGTTTTCTTTCAAATTTAAGAACCACTGCTGCTTCCAACCCTTATCCCAATTGATCAGGAAATTGAGCTTATTTAGCTTACTGATAAGATTCAAATACAATAAGATACCACAGTCTTTTGCAACTGACAGAATCATAAAAATAACACTTTCAGTAAAATAACATTTTACAAACGTGTATTATTTTGTACAAACACATGATGGAGCAAAAGCATGTAAAAGAATGTGAATGAGAGTGCTTGTGTTGAATGTCACCTGTGAGTAACACTTATTTCTGATACGACACTGAGCACGATTACAACAAATTCATACAACTTAAAATACAAACTGTTTAACCATTTCACCAAGAGACTAATCGAAAAAATGCAATATGTCAACTTCCTTTGTGATTCCTCTTCACCATAAGTAATTCTCTAGCAGATCACTTTCCACCACAACTGGCTTTACAATACTGATAATATTTAATTGCACTGTGAGAGCAAGGCAGAATAAAATGGTGTTATCTAATTCTCTGAACTGTACTTAAAAATTCACAACAAAAAAACAACAATTAGATGAAAAGTATTGATTCAACAAAAGTAAAGCTAAAATATAATCCATCACCTGTATGTGACATTGGGCCTTGAAGGGTGAAGAATACAAAACGTTCCATATATTATCCCTATTATCCCTTGACTAAGCTGAAGAATACACAAAATGAAAAAACACACTGTGTTTGAATGCCTTTTATCAGAAGAAACATTTCCTGCTAAAATAAAACTTGATTCACATAATAAAATAAAACTTCCTTTTCATTCTTTTTGAAATTATTCTAAGACAACAAACTATTAGTATAACTTACATTTTGGGCTTTATGTTGTTAAGTGCAGGCATCATATGATTTGAATTCACATGGGTCTCGGTCATCATGATTTACACCAACCAATTCTTACTTGATCAGCATTAAAGAAAAGATGTTAAATACCAAATATCTATGCAAAACCTGAAAATAAAATAAAATAACTCATTATTAACAGCTCTATATACAGCAAAATCTATCCAATTATTGAAAGCCACTTATATAATAAATTATGCAAAAGAAAATTCTCTAAATTACATTTCACAATATTATTACAAACCTGTTAAAATATATTGATAAGAATTTTAAACCTACAATTGCACTCATTCCATAAATCGTTTGCTACATCTACACTCATTTAAAAACCATTACAAAACACGTTAATCTATGTTCAATAAACAATTACTCTGTATTGACAAATTTCAATAATATGCATGAAAATATGTTTAACACAATAGTGAACTAATGCATTCCTTCTTGTTTGAGCACAACTTCAACAGCACACAAGAATTTCTTTTGTAGGAATAGCAAGCTGAATTTTCAATTTCAAAATAAAAAATAAATTTATTCATTTCATTATGTAGAATTGTGTTATTTTCTTTGTGGGTGTATATTTTTATTTGTGCTGCACATATTTGTAACATCTATACAGTAGTCCAACAGGGAGGGAGGTCATAGTCTCAATTGAAAAAATAACAAAATTGAACAAACAATATACATTCTTAAATCAGAAAGTATATTTTCTTTATAACCCCTATAACCCCCCCTCCCCATAGAAAAATCCTGGCTGTACAACAGTGCCTGAAGTCCTAAAAGAACTTTTGTGAAATGGCTCATTCCAAATGATTAAAGAAATGATCAATTGGATGCAATAAAACTATTATAAAGATTACTAAAAAATTTCCACCCAGGCCAATAACAGTATCATGGGTGATTAATATGTCATTCACTTATTACTATCGCGGTTATTACCTTAGCACCAAAAAACAAAATTTAAACTTGGGAAACTAATATTCGAATCCAACAATTTTTCTGGTAGTTACAGAAGCAATGGTACATAAGAGAATAATAGAAGGTAATACTTAAGTTATTCTTATATTACATTTATATTCATGCTAACCCCTGCTACTATGCATGCAATGCAATGCAATGCAATGTAATGTAATGTAGTACAATACAAAACTCAACACCCTATCAGTCACCACCCACTTCTCTTCTATGACAAGTCACAATGGCACATTGAAGGCAGTTTAATCTCTACAACACAAGACGGAGGAAACTGAATTTATATACACAGCGTAATTTTGTATAAAAAAAACGAACTTCCAGCACCACTGTAGAAGTAATATTTTATATTCACATGATTGGATGTTCCCACATTCCTGATGGACTCTGGATCAAGCTTGAACAAGTGGATTTTAAATTTCTGATTATAGCAAAATCTCCACACATATACCGAGTAACCAACCACTTCACCCAAACCACACTAATAGATATTTTTCAATTATTGAAATCCACTCGCAAACTAGAGATTAATATAAAGATGGCGACCCAACCTGCACGATCGTATTAAAACGTGTTTCTTTACGATACATACTTGACAGAAGCGATTTCATTACCTCTGAGGAAAAAAAAACGTATGTTCTCACTTCAGAAGGGTAGTAAGTCCACATGAAACAACTCGACCTCACCAGATCACTATCAAACTATCCTCCTTTCCTATCGCTTTTCGTGTGTGAGAAAGCAGACTGTGATCAGTTACTATCCTACCCTACCGGAGGAGGAAGGAACTTTTAGATGCTTCTATAATAACTCCTAGAATCTCGCAACACATGAATTCGTATTTTAACTGAGGATAACATTCGACAGTCATGAACGAGTATGCTTATTTTATTAGTATATTCCGCATTATTTTAAAAAATCATGTCACGTACAATACTTCAGAATCTGTCTTTTCTCCCCTCTATAAAGTGTGTTAGCCGGGTCCACCACTCAACATTTTACTTCAACACAGTATTAAATGGAAATGTTAAATACCGTGTCTTCACTGTTCAATTCGTTAATGATTAATATGTTAAACTTAACATTTTTAACACATGGTATGTTTTCCAGCATCGACTGTGTTGGCCTGATTTACGCCACTTTGTATAAAACAGTGTCTCCGTACCCCCGTGAAGTTGGCCCGAAAAAAACTTAAAATTTCCAATTTTCATATGCATACGTTTGTCCATCGTTTGACCACGTTTGCCCACCCTTCAGGAAATTTTTACCAGCCTCCGTTCAAAAATTAGAGCAAAAACATTTTTTTCGGGTCAACTTCACACTTTTACGATATTACAAGATTTTGCCTCAAATATTAAAAATACCAAAATTCTAGGTGCGCTTTCGTTTGCCCATCGTTTGACCACCTTCAATCACGAATTAGTTTATTTTTACCACGTTTCCTTCAGCAGATATTGGCGAAAATCGTATTTCACGGCACCCAAAAAACGTGAAGTTGGCCCGAATCAAATTTAAAAATTCAATTTTTTTCTGGTGGATTCGTTTGTCCATCGTTTACCTACCCTTTAGAAAATTTTTACCAGGCCCGGTTCAAAAATGATTGACAAAAAACGTTTTTCCCGCCATTTCTCCAAATCGACAAAATAGCAACAAAGAAAGAAAAAATTCGAAACTTTTCATTTCCATTCGATACTTTACCTCCTAATGACCCATAATCCACCTCCAGACGAGCTTTATCACCAACGAATCAACCAAAACTTTTTTTTAAAAAAAACGTGAAGTTGGCCCGAAAAAAATTGGAAAATTGAAAAATTAGAATTTTTTTCGAGGATTCGTTTGTCCATCGTTTGACCACGTTTGCCCACCCTTAGAAAATTTTTACCAGGCCCGGTTCAAAAGTTACAGACAAAAAACTTTTTCCCGCCATTTTATCAATTCAAAAACTACCAAGAAACCCAGAGAAATTTCCAGATTTTACTGTCCCCTTCGTTAGTCCATCTTTGGAAATCGAATATCCATCACTTACAAAAGGTATTTTACGTTTAGTTACAAAATTACAGGAAAAAAACAAGTTTTCTGCCACTTTTTGCAAATTTGACAGAAAAGACAAAACTACACTGAAATTGTAAAAATTATCATTTGCATTATTTTGTCCATTGCTTGACCACATTTGCCCACTCCTTAGAAAATTTTTACCAGGCTGCTTTCTCAAATTAGAGCAAAATTTTTTTTCGAAATTTCAAAGTTTTTCTTAAAATATTAAAAATACCAAAATTTGAGGTGCGCTTTCGTTTGTCCTTCGTTTGATCACCTTCAATCACGAACCAGATTATTTTTACCACGTGTCCTCTAGCAAATATTGTCGAAAAGCGTAATTCACGGTACCCAGAAACCGTCAACCTGGCGCGAATCAAATTCAGGACTGTATTTTTTTTGTGTGGATTCGTTTGTCCATCGTTTGATCACGTTTGCCCACCCTTTAGAAAATTTTTACCATCCCCGTTCAAAAATTATTGACAAAAAACGTTTATACTCTTACCTATTACCCTCACCCCTACCAAATTTTACCATTACCTTGTCTGTTGATATACGAATCAGTGGTTTTTGTCAAAAATGACTTGGTTTAGGTCGGAAATATATTTTCAGAATACTCCGACGTGTATGACTGTAACATTCGACGAAGTAATATTCAGCAAGTGGCATTATCAACAGCACACTACAAAAAATTCACATACAATACATTTTTACAACACTTTGGTAGATGACATTAAACGATTAAAATTGTTAGAAAAGTTTAAATCCCAAGGAAAATCGTTTTTGCTCTATAACGGTTTTTATGCAATCAGAGACTATACCGAGCATCAAAAGGAAAGTAACATTAATTTTAACAGTGATATTTAATGTATTATTTACCATTTGGACTGTATAATTCTAAACAACCTGTAACAAGTAGTGTACCGCAGCTTCTAGGCCAGTGACTCCCATCTCGATCAGGTTTTTCGTCCAGTTTCCCTGATTCTTTGAGCAAATGTCATGACGTATCTCAAGATTTCCTCATCTACTTTAAAAAATATAAAACATTGTTACGAAAAGTCATAAGGCAGGCAAAAATCATGAAAAACGATCAGGATATTTTGAACTCAAATAATAAAACAAAATCAATGTGGAATATAATAAAAAATACTACCAAATCAACTAGAAAACCCGTAGAGAATGTTGTTTTAAAATATAACGATATAAATGTCAACGATCCGGCAACAGTGGCTAGTCTCTTTAACCAATACTTTTCGAGAATTGCTGCCGATCTCACTAAGGGTCTTCAGGCACAAAATTCAAAAACAGACAGTGCACCCAAAATTTTAGACACAATGTTCGTTTCCGAAACTTCTTCCTATGAAATTCTCAAAATAATCGGTAAACTAAAAAATAAATATTCGTCCGGTTTAGATGAATTCCCAGATTCTTTGTTAAAGACTTGTGCGTATGCCATTATACACCCGTTAACTCACATATTTAATGCATCTTTATGCACTGGAACGTTTCCAGATATTTTCAAAACAGCTAAAATTAAGCCGCTCTTCAAAAAAGGCAACAAAAATGAAATTCAAAATTATCGGCCCATCTCTCTTCTATCAGTTTTTTCAAAAATATTAGAGAGACTTTTTTACGTACGAATGGAAACCTTTCTCACTAAACACGACGCGCTTTCAGATTGCCAACATGGATTTAGAAAATCAAAATCAACGGAAACAGCTATATTTTCTTTTCTTAAAGATGTCGCCTCATCATTAGATCAAAACGAGGCACCTATTGGATTATTTTTAGATCTCTCAAAAGCTTTTGACATCATTGATCATGACATTTTACTTTCAAAATTACCTTCATATGGAATCCGTGGTATTGCTCTAGATTGGTTATGTTCGTACCTTAAACAACGATCTCAGAAAGTTGAAATACCTTACTGGAATGATGGAACATTACGTACGCACCTTTCCGACTCTTTGCCCGTTGCATGTGGAGTTCCTCAAGGATCGATTTTAGGGCCTATTCTGTTCCTACTTTACGTAAACGATATGCCCTCGACGATTCGAAACGGAAGAACGGTTCTCTTTGCGGATGATACGAACATCCTTTGCAATAAAGAAACCGTAAATAGTACAATATCAGATGTTTCAAATTGGTTCCGAAATAACAAATTAATAGTAAACGAAAAGAAAACGGTTTTAATGCAGTTTTCCATTTCAAATAAACAATTCTGTGCTCCATTGAAAATGAACAGTGTACCATTGACTCATGTTAATGCAACAAAATTTTTAGGTCTCTCAATTCAGTCAAACCTTAAATGGAACGTCCATTTAAATGAATTGAACACAAAATTAAGTTCATTATGCTACGCGTTCAGAATTCTTGCAAATTCAGTCAGCCTTCATACTGCTCGTTGTGTATATTTCGCGAATGTTCATTCCCGCCTGAGATATGGCATAATATTCTGGGGAAATACATCTTATAGCTCCCAGACTTTTAGATTACAAAAACGAATTGTACGAATAATAACCAAATCCCACCCACGTGATTCATGTAAGCCTATCTTCATTAATCTAGGAATTCTACCATTACCGTGTCTTTTTATTTACGAATCAGTGGTTTTTGTAAAAAATGACTTGCTTAAGGGCGGGAATATATTTTCAGAAAATGCCGAAGTCTATTACTATAACACTCGACGTAGAAATCATATTCATCAGGTGACAGTATCAACAGCTCATTACAAAAAATTCACATACAATACATGTACATTATTTTACAACACTTTGCCAGATGACATTAAACGATTAAATTCAATAGAAAAGTTTAAATCCCAAGTGAAATCGTTTCTGCTGCATAACTGTTTCTATACAATTAGAGACTATACTGAGCATCACAAGAAAAGTAACATTAATTTTAACAATGATACATAATGCATTATTTACCATTTGGACTGTATAAATGAGTATAAACAACCTGTAACAACTATTGTACACAGCTTCCGGGTCAATGACCCCCATCTCGATCAGGTTTTTCGTCCAGTTTCCCTGATCCATTGAGCAAATGCTGAGATGGCCCCTTGTTTTGCTTCTGGACATAAATGTAACTTCATTTTCTGTGCACGTCTTCTAGAATTCAGTGGGAAATACAATTATTCAAATTATCTTTTCCACGTTGTCGCGGCAGGAAGTAATAAGAGCCAAAATTTATTGCTTATTTATCCTTGAAAATAGATTTTATTACATGGGAGTTTTTTTGTTTTTTTCTCCCTTTCAAAATTCAAAATTTATTGCTTATTTATCCTTGAAAATAGATTTTATTACATGGGAGTTTTTTTGTTTTTTTTTCTCCCTTTCAAAATTCAAAATTTATTGCTTATTTATCCTTGAAAATCGATTTTATTACATGGGAGTTTTTTTGTTTTTTTTCTCCCTTTCAAAATTCAAAACTTAAGTAGTATATGATTTAGTGTAGGGATCACAGAATTTTGAAAATGTGCACACAATTCACTTTTCCCCATAGCCCGTCATACGCAGTTTTTAACTGTTTTTTGACGTAAATAAATAAATAAATAAATAAATAAATAAAATGCTGAGATGGCCCATTGTTTTTTATCTGTACGTAAATGTAACTTCATTATTTCTGCACGTCTTCTACAATTCTGTGGGAAAATGGAGTTAATCAAATTATCGTTGTCCATGTTGTCGCAGAAGAAAGTATTATTCCTTGACGAAGGTCTTGATGATGGATAAGAGCCCCAATTCATTCCTGATTTACCCTCGAAAATAGATTTTATTACATTGGAGCAAATGTTTGGTCAAGAATCCTAGCAAAAAAACGCTCATTTTGTTTCTGTATTCAAAATTCAAGTAGTTTATGGCTTAGGGTATGGATCACAAAATTTTGAAAACGTGCTCAGAATCCACTTCTCCCCATAGCACGACACACATAGTTTTTATCTGTTTTTGCCGTAAAATAAATAAATAAACATTAAATTTTAAGAATTAAAAAATACTGTATATTAATGATAACATACAATTGGGAGAGGAGAGTGAACTTTCAAATAACGAAGACGCTTGTACTTAGCAAACTATCTCTATAGAATGTAAAATATATTAGGAGCTTCCAGGAAATATCAAAACATGAGGGCGACGAGGCCGCCTCTCCCTAGAGTGTCTTTCCGGCTGTAGCTTTCTCTTGGTTTTTCCGAAGCCTCCAATCCGCCCATGAGTTAAATCTACTGGCGGGTCCTGGCTATGTTTGCCTAGGACAGTTATCACTAAAGCTTTGCGAATGGAATGATGCTCGCAGCTAATTCGGCAATGGTTTTGGAATAACTAAAATTATTTATGATCATTGATGTTCAGTTTTTGGTCTAAAATGTCCAATAATTGCAAATGCCGTTAGAAACATTACAAACACTTTGAGATTTTCAGATATCTTTAAGATTCTGGCTTGTGATGGAAGATTCATTCGTTGGTTTTACTTTCTCGTTTTACGAAGTTCCTCGTAAGTAGAGAAAGTTGCGTAATCCTGCGTCGGAAAACGGCGACTTTTCGGTAGAAAAATTCTTATTTAAATGAAGTTTTGTTAATTTGAAACATTACTTTGTCAACAATGATTGGAAATCTAAAACGTTTACCGTATATTATTTTCCCGGGTACGTACTACTCGGAGAGTACGTACCAATTAAACCATACACAGTAAAATGCGTAGTATAGAGAA
Organism: Teleogryllus occipitalis; assembly: GCA_011170035.1. NCBI lineage: Eukaryota > Metazoa > Arthropoda > Insecta > Orthoptera > Gryllidae > Teleogryllus > Teleogryllus occipitalis. The sequence goes on along the minus strand of BLKR01003642.1, from coordinate 126,343 downwards.
AGTCATGTAATGCTGCGGCAAAAAACGGGGATTTTCTGCACAATAACTCGTTTTGTGCTCCAATACGGAAAATGTGGACAAACCCTGTTCTAATATGTAGTAAATAACTTCCTCTAAGACGTTACATAGTGAGACTTAACGATATGTGGGTCCTTGATACCGTTTAAACTCTCAGCAAAACCGTTTAGCCGTTTTTCATGTTCGTTTAAAACTCAGATTTTTCGAAAATTTCCAACGTTCAAATTTTTTCGGAGTCTTCCTACAAGTAAAACATTAAAGACAGAGATTTTTTCTGTTAATGAAACCTGTTCTATAAAGATATATTTTAAAATGTCATGCACAGTCATGCACAATTTTCGAACATGTGAGTACTTTTCGTGTAATTTTGCGTGAAAATACAAGCGGGAAAGTACGTGATGTTTTAGCACAATTAGTTGAAATTTATTTCTGTACAATCGGGATAAAATTTTTAAGGTTGTTGAAATGTAAATGTAATAGTGTTTAGGCAAGGTGCCAGAAGTTAATTTTCAGTTTTAGAAACGTTAATAACAATTTAATTGTCTTTCAATTAACTAGCTATGTATTTTTAACAATAAAAGTAGCAGTAATAATATTTTTAAGAAGACTATGATATAAAAGTAATAGAAGAAATGAAATGATTAAAGATAATGAAAAATTTCTATCGGGAAACCATAATCGATTCGATAACTTTACCCTGCAGCCACTAGATTGGATCGGAATTACCATAAATTGTAAGAAAGGTGTGTCCCACTCTCTGTAGTAGGGTTTTTCATGTCCGTAAAGTAGCATAGCAAAGACAATATTGAAATTAGACTCAAAATTTGTAGCTTTTTGTTTCTAATTTGTTACGCAAAAATGAAATTTGTCTCTCATTTGACCCTGCTATTTATCATTCGGCTAATTTGACATCAAGTTAGCACCGCAATGACAAGAAAACGAAATTACAGAGATAAATAAAAAATAATCACATGAGAATTTGTAGCTTTTTCGTTGCTCAAGAATTCTCAAAAAAGAAATGTTGTTGCTCTTCAACTAATACTGGGAACGCGAAATTTCGCCAAATTCATGCCAGGAAAAGCAACGATTACAAGAAAGCCGTAAGTTTCAAGGGTGAACAAAAAATAACTACATAGGAAATTGTCACTTATTTGTTGTCCAAAAGTTAGAGATGGCTTTTAGCATGCTGTGAATACCCTTGAAATACCCACTTTCAATACCATCTTAAAAATATTTTTAAGGAGATAGAGAAAATTGTAAGGTTTTCTTCAACGTTCCTGCAGGTGTTTCCTCATTTAATTTTACTTGGATTTTTGTCATATCGTTGAAGTATATTATCATGAATGGTATTCTTATTCTGTCGAAAATACGTGACTAAGTTCGGGCTTTTGCTATCGTACTCTTGTTGAATTTGTGGACTTTTGTTTATCATTTGGTTCCGGTTTTAAGAGTATTTTATTTCTGTATTGTTTTAGTTTACAGTACTATATTTTATATTTATTCTTTATACAGTATTTCTTTACATGTAGTACTAGCAGTCCCACCGTTCTTCACTATTCCTAAAGATGTTTATAAGTAATAAATATAATAATAATAATAATAATAATAATAATAATAATAATAATAATAATAATAATAATAATAACCCCGTGTGGTGTCGGGGGTTTTAGTAGAATAGCACCAAGGGATCTTCCCCTGTCGTAAGAGGCGACTAACCGGAGCAGCTGACCGCTGTCCTTTACCTAGTAATCCATTCCCGTCGCACCTTTATCTGCCCCCTCGCCCCCGGATCTCGGCAGGTGGATCGAGTAGCTTGTCGTCCTTCGTTTCATCACTCCCTAACAATCCTACCCGCACTTATTCCTACCTAGTTTCCCCTGTAGCTGACAGAAAGCTATAAAATGCATTACCCATTTGATATGGAACAGTTCGTGCAGAATGAAGCCTCGGATGTGCCAGGGAGTAGCTGGCACGGGACCCCAGCCCGATGATGACAACGTAAGCGATGAAAATGGCAATGTCTACTCCAACTCCAGTGAGGAGAATGCGTCAACTTCATCTGGACTGCGTACCAAGAGGAATGCCTCCAGAAGAAATGAAACATCCAATAGAATTAAATGGAGCAGAGAAATGAATAAAAAAGTTATTCGCACTTACCTGCTCATAAATGAATGTAGAGACGATCCCTTACCGGGTTGGAGACACAAACTTCACTCTGAATTTTCTAAAACCTACCCAGAATTCAACTTGACTGAACAAAACCTAGCCGATCGTAAGAACGTAATTATGAAACGAAAGTATCTTACCCAGATCGAAATTGATGAAATACGTAGGGAAGTGATGAACTTCAGGCAGCTGTAGAAGACCATCAAACTGGTGATAATAACGATACAATAGAGACAAATGCTTTGAGTATAAATAAGGAAACCGCTGAAAAGTTTGTGGGATATTTCTATCTGTTTCGAGACACAGATCCTCTTGGTAGGCCTAAAATCCCAAAATTGATCTTTACCAAACAAACTAATATTCTTATTAAGCAAGTTGATCAGGTAATACCTCAGGTTGCTGACCAATTAAATAACTTGACAGATATTCATACTGCCTTGTAAGCAGCTGCAGTTGCTGTAATCGATCTTAATGGACAGCGCATTCAGAATAATCCATCAAGCAAAACAAAGAAAGCGAGAAAACCTGCATGGCAATTTAGACTGGAAGAAAGTATTGTTAAACTGAGAACAGAGATTAATATAATTCATGAATTTCTTTCAAACAACAAAAGTAGAAGAGTAAAGCATAAAATTAATAGAATCCTACATAAAATGCAAATCAACATCAACGACTCCGAGTTAAGACAAAAACTAACCCTGTACCACGATGAAGCTAGACAAAAGCTCAAAGCTAAGGGTGCTAGATTGCGAAGATACAATGAATGCTCAAAGCGGAAACAACAAAATATGTTATTTGAGAGGAACCAGAAAGTATTCTATCGGAACTTGGAACACAAAGCTGATAGCCAGGAGAAAGTTGATAGTTATAAATTCCAGTCATACTGGCAGGAAATCTGGACCAACCCTTCAAGCTACAATCGTGATGCATCATTGCTCTCTGAACTTCAGGAAAAGATGGGCCACCTTCCAGAAATGTCTGAAGTCCACATTACCACCGAAGATATTGAAGGAAGTCTTAAGAAATGCCAAAATTGGAAATCAGCGGGATCTGACAAAATTCAGAACTTTTGGTTGAAGCGTTTTGTCTCCCTAGACAACTTGATTTCAAATAGTTTTAATGAGATACTTCAGAAGCCTGATCAGTGCCCAAAATTCTTAACGCAAGGTATTACTTACTTACTACCCAAAAGTGTTCCTAAATCAGATCTCAAAAATCACAGGCCAGTAACATGTCTCTCTGTACTATATAAGTTATTAACATCAGTTTTACACGAAAAGATATACATGCATTGTAATCAGACCAATATCATCAGCATGGAACAGAAAGGATGCATCAGGGGTACCTTTGGATGCAAAGAACAGTTGACTGTGGACAGCGTAATCATAAAACAAGCTGAGGTAAAAAGCCGAAACTTGAGCATGAGCTACATCGACTATAGAAAGGCATTTGATTCGGTACCTCATGAATGGCTGATACACATTTTGAATTTATATAAAATTAATACAAAGGTTGTAAACCTGCTCACTGCCTTAATGAAAAACTGGTGCACGGAGATTAATTTGGAGAATTGTACATTTAAAATTGATATTCGTCGAGGAATATTTCAAGGCAATTCATTGAGCCCTCTATGGTTTTGTTTAGCTATAAATCCCCTATCACAGCTTCTAAACAAGGAATGTCTAGGGTACAGACTCCGACTGAGAGATCCTACCTCCCGAATCAGCCATTCATTATTTATGGATGATCTTAAACTGTTTGCCGAAAGCCAAAACCACCTGAAAGCGCTGAAGTATGTGACGCGGGTATTTAGTGAAGACATTGCTGTGTCCTTTGGATTTGATAAATGTGCCGAAATACACCTAAAAAATGGTAAATTGGTCGAAATACCTGATGAAACTTGTGATTTTCGACAGCTTTTGTACCACGACACTTATAAATACCTTGGTATCCAACAAAATAGACGAGTTAACCACACAAATATGAAGTCGATATTCAAGGAAAGGTACAAATCAAGAATCACAAAGTTGATGAACAAAAAATTGTACTCAAGGAATCTAATAAGTGCTATTAACACCTATGCTGTCCCAGTATTGACATATTCTTTTGGTATCCTGAAATATTTAGACACAGACCTTCGGGAACTGGATACGATTACTCGAACCACCCTCACAAAATTCAGAATACATCATCCCAAGAGCGCTGTCGAAAGGCTTTATCTTCCCAGAAACCAAGGAGGTAGAGGCCTGATTAATATCTTCAATCTGTGCAGGTCACAAGAAAAGAAAATGCGAATGTACTTTCACGCCTCGTATAGTGTGTTACTGAAGAATGTAGTTGCTGTAGATGCAAACTATTCAGTTCTAAATCTCCAGAAGACTGAAACCAACACTGAAATTATTTCCCAGATATGTAACATGCAGACAGACTGGAAGAACAAGACCCTTCATGGAAAATATCCTAATCTCTTAAATAACCCATCAGTTGATAAAGTCTCTTCTCTCCTGTGGTTGAAAATGGGATATTTATTTCCTGAAACTGAAGGATTTATAATAGCAATTCAAGATGGGGTAATAAAAACACGCAATTATGATAAACACATACTGAAGAGCAGTATAAAAGATGTCTGTAAAATGTGTAATCAACCAAATGAGACCATCGACCATGTGATTGCAGGTTGCCCAGTTCTTGCCAACACTACATATCTTGGGAGGCACAATCAAGTAGCCAAAATAATCCATAGACAATTGGCATCAAATTATAGACTAATTGAGAACCCTCCACCATTTTACAAATATTCACCTTCACCGGTTATAGAAAATAGTGAAATAGTACTCTACTGGGATAGGCCTATTGTCACTGATAAAACTGTGGATTATAATCGCCCGGACATAGTAGTGATCAATAAAATACAAAAGTATGCAACAATCATAGATGTAGGCTGTCCACTGACAAAAAATCTGAATAAGACAGAATCGGAGAAGATTTCAAAATACCAGAATTTGGCAGCAGAAATCCAACATGTTTGGCAACTGAGTAAGGTTGAAATAGTGCCAATAATCATCTCAGCCACAGGAGTGGTGACAGACCGATTTGCTTCAGGTCTTACAAAAATAGGATTATCAAAAGGAATCTGCATAACCATCCAAAAAGCTTTAATCCTACAGACTTGCCATATTGTGCGAAAATTCTTAAATTGAACGACGGACAAAGATGAATTTCTTCTCCGTCTTTCCTCAGATTTGTCATTACCAGTTGCATTTGCTAGAGCCTTAGGGCCTTAGGGCCAGTTGTACAAGCAGTCGTTTAAACTAGAGATCAGCGAATCTCCGTTCAGAATCTGAACTCAGTTTAGCCACACTTGAGTTGTTCATCAAACTTAATCGACAGTTCAGGTAAACGAACGCTAGACTTTCGGGAAAGAAAGTTGTCTACCCTGAACGAGCGGAATAGCGGAAACAACTGAAGAACGATGAATTCAAACTGGAGTCTCTTTGCTGTATGATCTCTGTGCTGTTGTTTATTGTGTACCCGACTTCCGTCGACTTGCAGTTAGCATTAGGAAATCTATAGCTTGATTTTATTGAAACGAAAGGGACGCGAAGAAAAGAGCTGCAAATTTTTCCCCGAAGGAAATATCTCTTCTTCTGCAGCTAGTGAGAAAGCATTCGGCTGTAATGAATGCATTAGAATGCAAGAAATCCAACACCACAAACAACAGGTACATATCTGCTAATAATGATGTTCAATGTTTGTAATTGGAAGTTCTTAAAGAAAATCAGCTCATATATGCGTGAGTTCGTATAATGCTGGGTGCTAACTTAATTTTCGTGTTTATTTATGCTACTCTTTATTTCAACTGACAGAAGAATGAAACTTGGAAAAAACTCGCCCAAGAATTTAATGCCGCAATGGGTGAGATTGCGAGGTCAGATACGGTCCTTCGGGGCAAGTATGAAAACCTTAAAAAACGCATTAAAAATAAGTTTGCAGAGGCCAAGCTCCATTCTAAAGGCACTGGAGGTGGGCCCCCAATGGCTCTGCAGTCAACTTCTGTTGACTGTACAATTATGGACATTCTGGGAACGAGAATTACTGGCAACAATTCCCAGTTCAACGATGATGCCGAAGATGATGACGTACCTGCGACTGCTAGTGCCACGAATGGAGCTGTTGCATATGCAGGTGCTTCTGAAGACAGCGCATTTGAGAACGGGGGTGCGGGGGAAAATTTCATTGTGGAAGATATTATTATTGAATTAGACCCGAACATCGAACCAGGCTCTGCAAATGGGTACGAGTGGAGTGGTTTAGAGTCCAGTGTTCGGGAACCTGTTCCCTCTGCACGTAAAACCAGTAGTGTTTGGGAGCCTGTTGCTTCCACCAGCCAGTGTGGTGACTGGGGGCAATATAACCCCGCAGATTTGCGAAAACGCAAATCCTCAGCCCTGGGACAAAATAAGAGAATGAAAACTCAGGACAGTGTGTGCGAATGGGCGGGAACCAAAGCACAGCTTGCTGGTGAACAAAAGAAATATGCTGCTGAAGAACACGCAATTAAATTAAATATAATGAAGGAGAAGGCGAAGAAAGAAATTGAGATTATGGAGAAAGAAAGTGCTGCAAAAGTGGAAATGTGGGAGAAGGAACATTCGTTACGAATGGAAATTCTCCTTTTGGAGAAAGAGAAACTATTACAAAATAAATAAAATTAAATGTAAAATTAAATTGTATTTTTTTAATGACAAATATATATATTTTTAATTTCAATGTTTCAAAATAACTCACAAAAGCATTTCTTACAAATGAAGTGGTTTCCCTCTCATTTTCAGTTCCACGTTGTGTAAAATTAGTCAAGTCTATTAAATCATTAACATCATCAGTAACATCAGGAATGCGCTCTTTCATTTGGCATGCTATATTGTGCAGAATAGCGGTAGCTACTATTACACTTTCAACATTACAAAATTTTAAATTGATGCCCGTAGCTAAGACAGGAAATCGCCTTTTCCACACTCCATAGCTTCGTTCCACACAATTGCGAGTCCTGATGAGGGATTCATTATATAATTGTTGTGGTCTTGTGGTTGGATGTGAGAAAGGTGTTAATAAATATGATCGTAAAGCATATCCCTTGTCACCTATTAACACCAAATCATTGGAATCTCTGCTTTCAAATCTTCTTCTGATTTTCGAATTGGCAAAAATGGTAGAATCATGAGTACTTCCAGGCCACCTTGAAACAACATTGAGTATTTTGAGGTCAGAATCACAAATTGTTTGCACATTCAGAGAGAAAAAGTGTTTTCTGCTTCTGTATATTTCAGCATCATCTCCCCCTGGAGACTTGATTCGAACGTGAGTACAATCTATGCAATCAATGCACTTTGGAAATTTTGCGATATCATAAAGTTTTTGTTTCACAATTGTTAACTCTTCTTCCTCTGGAAAATATATGTATTGTTTCCTTAATTTAGCCAATGCTGTTGTAACATTAGCCATTATTCGGCTGGCTGTGGATTTATGGACTCCTCCGAAGTCAGCAGCAACGGACACAAAACTTCCAGTAGCATAGTACCGAAGAGTTATGAGGAACTTTTGTTCAGGAGTTACAGCATGATTTCTGTAAAAAAATTGAAAGAAATGGAAAAATAAGAATTTTCATTTCTTAGTACTAATGAGTAGCCAACAAACCGGAAATTTCTCTCTCAGCAATTATTCACACCGGGAATTTTTGAATAAGAAGCTACATTTGAAAAGCTAAAAATTATATAATAGGAAAAGCAATCACAGAGCTCAGAAATGTCTTCGAGGTGGCAACTCTCCACAATAATAATAATAATAATAATAATAATAATAATAATAATAATAATAATAATAATAATAATAATAATAATAATAATAATAATAATATTTGAGTCACTTATACAATTTCAATCGTGTATGACGAGTCAGATATGGCAGAGTGAAGTTACATTTACTGTCCAGAAATCAAAACAAAGGGACCATGTCAGCATTTGCTCAAAGGATGAAGGGAAACTGGACAAAAACCCTGATCAAGTTGGTCATTGATCTTACAATACTCTAATAATAATAATAATAATAATAATAATAATAATAATAATAATAATAATAATAATAATAATAATAATAATAATAATAATAATAAAATAATAATATCAATTATAATACTAACAATACTAATACCAAAATACTATTCATTCAGAAATGTATGGTATACTTACCTATCAGTAGGGGAACATATTGAATGACGAATCTTCTCTAGTATCTGTTTTACGCAGTTTTTGGATAGACGGAATCTGTCAAAAAATTCGTTTTCCCTCCACATCTCGAAATGATTTGGACGAGGACGAAATATTTTTGGCTGTCTCGGAAACGTGTATTTGAAAACGAATTCTTCAAAATCCTCATCGTCGGTTAATCGTGCAGTTTCCATATTACCTACTTCGACATAAGTCATCACCAAGCTACTACTTCAAGGTTATGTTTCAAGGAGAGTCGACAAAACTCGGTTCAAACGAGGTTTAAACTCTCAAGATCGGCCGTTCAAATTCTGTTTCAGTTTAAACGGCGTTCAGTGCTGATCGTCAATTGTACAACCGGCCACTGGACATAACCCGAGTTTAAACTGTGGATCACGTTTAAACTCGGATTGTACAACTGGCCCTTAGTCGTATGAATAGATAAATGGTTCTCAATGCTTACTGAGAAAAGTACAGAAAAATATAATAATAATAATAATAATAATAATAATAATAATAATAATAATAATAATAATAATAATAATAATACGTTTGAAGGTCGCCATCATTTATTCAATGAAGATTTCTGAGAACTGTGAATGAGTAATAATGCAGTTTCTTGTGTTGCATTGCAGTCTTTTTATTATCACAATTAACATTTATCAGTCGAACAGCAAAAAATATATTATTTTATGAAATATACTAACAAAATTTTTAACAAAGAGGCAAGTAGATGGGGAATTTTGGCGTGAACGGAGAAGCTGCTCTTTCCAAGAAGGAAGGAAGGAAGTTATCTTTGTACCTGCAATCCCTTTTAATCCCTCAATGGTACGTGCTGCGCACGAAGCGACCCCCCCTCCGCCCTCTCGGCTAGGGCGAATGAACTGGAGATGGGTTCAAATATAGCGCGCGGGGAAATCCCTGCAGATGAGTGTTGCTCTTCGTGGACAACGAATCCGATGGACTTTCGTCGGCGTTTCTCCACCCCCATCGTGTACTGGATTTGGCACAAGAAATCTTAGGAATCCTGATGTGCATATCTCTCTGAGGATCGCTGCGTCTTTCGAGGCTCCCAAGATATTTCAAATATTTTCTGATTACTGAAAATTCTCCGCCAATGGCCTTTGAAACAGGTGTACGGAGGTCCGAAAAGTAAGCATTGCAGTTTAAAAAAATATTGAAATAAACTTAAAATTTTTCGCTTTTTGTTGCTAATTTGTTTCACAAAAAAATTTGTCGCTCTTCATTTGACCCTACTATTAAACATTCGGCTAACTTGACATCAAGTTAGCACCGCAAAGACAAGAAAACCAAGAAATTGCAGAAATAAAGAAAAAATAATTACATGGACATTTGTCGCTTTTTGTTGCTAATTATTTTTCTCAAAACAAGTTTTGTTGATATAAAAGTATTACCGAAAATGCGAAATTACACTATTTAATTGTATAAAGACCGTCAATTTCTCAAATATTTGAAAAAATGAAAGAATACGTCAATTTGCCTTTTACGTCATATTATGCAATCCATTTAACATCATCCGTTCAGAAAAATTCAACAAAAAATTTCGTAGGCGTTTTTGAGAAAATGTTTGGTTTCTGAAAACTTGTTATTTGGAGCGAATATTTACAGAAATCTTTTGATTTTTCTAGAATATTTGTAAGACATCATTTAAAGTACTTGTGCTCACATATGCAAAAATGAATACAAATAGCCGGTACTCTGTACGGAACGTACTCTGTGTATGGTAAGTATACAAGAAAATAATATACGGTTGAACTATTAGATTTCCAATCACAGTATCCCCGTTGTATCCCAGTATAATAATTTCATCATTGTCGACAAAGTAATGTTTCACATTAACGAAACTTAAATTAAAAACAACGAATCAATCCGCTCTCACAAGCCAGAACCTTAAAGATATCTGGAAATTGCAACGTTTTTATAAGTTTTCTAACGACAATCTGAAGTTGAAATTATTGGACATTTTAGACCAATAACTTAACATCAAAAACCGTAAATAATTTTAGATATACCACACTGCCGAATTAAAAGCAAAAATCATATTAGAACTGTTTTTTAAAGGCGTTCAGTTCATTATTACGTAACATTGGAATGTGAAAATCAATTGAATCTGTTATATTTAAAACCTCGTAAGTCACTCTCTTTTTCATTTTCGCTTTTTGTGAGAAAATAGTAGCTGCAGGATGCATCCTTCCTTGAGTACATCCCGTAAATCAGATGAAAAGAATGGCTGTAAGAATATTGCAAAGTTTTGGTTTGGTTTTGAAACTCTGAAAACCCCGAAAGTCATTGACTTGCGGGGTATGTAGGGCTGTGTATGTATGTATTGTAATGATCTGCGATCATTCCGGTAATTTAGTGTTCCCAAAAATAAAGACTTCCCAATAAAATGTTAAAATTTATATTCAAAAACACAGAAGACGGCAGCGCTGCGCGCAGACATTTTCCTAAATTAACCGAATGTGCGGAAAAAGGTGAAATACAACATAAACATTCGATAAAGCATAATTTTTAGAATCGTTAAAAAGAACAATCAGCAAAACCGGACCAGAGTTCACTAGATTTCGAAATAATCGTAATGGTACATTTCACGTTCACATATGGAAGCCATTGTTGTTAGAAGAAAGCTGGTGACGAATATGATTTTTAATAAATATAACGAAAACGCCTGAAGGGATCGGGCTGGAACTTTATAGAACAACGAGGCGAAATTTATGAACAATTTCAAGACTAATCACGATTTTGGGAAACATCTAGAAAGCTAATTAAAATTAAATGTAGAAACGTATAATTAAATTAACAAGAGACGCATCGTAGTGACGTCACGACGAAAATCGAACGAAAATGGTTACATTAATGAAATAAGACAATGGAAAGAAATAGATAGTGCAGTATTTATCAGAGAAATTATAGACAGTATTGAAAACCGGTGATAAGGCGTAACCAGAAAATAAGAAATATTTGGTAATCTTGTTTGTGGCAACGAGCGAGCGATCGGCGTCTGTTCAATGTAAATCTATTTAAGATATTGGACAACAATGCTAGGGGAAGATGATGAGACGGTGTTGTGCGCTTGGCGAAGACGCTAGCCCCGAGTTAGCGTAAATGTAAAATTTTAAAAATTAGTTTTCGGAAGTGTAATTTGAAAACATTTTTAGATATTTTCATGCGGACAAAAATGTTGTAACAAACGGGTGAATGGATTCGTAAGTAATGGCGAATAATTTACAGGTAAAAGCGATGCGAACATTAATTTTACGCGGTTGCACTTTTGAACAATGGTCGCGGACATTTTGTGTTGCAGTGTTTACAACACGAAGTTTAGCGTGCTCCGGACAGTTAAAGGAAATACAAACAGAGTATTTTCATTTTAGTTCGCGTAACGAAACAGTGTCTCTTCGCCGCGGGAACTTTAAATATTTTTATTTGCATTTGTGCAACGAACAGTGGTTCTTTGCCGCGGGAACTTTAAATATTTGTTTTCATTCGTGAATGAACAGTGTTTCCTCGCCGCGGGAACTTTAAATGTAGTGAAAACTTTGCGTTTCATCGCAAAACGTTTCGTAGTGGTTTTTAACTATGTGAGTTCGTGGTATATATGGTCCTGGGAACTGGTGGAAGCTGAGACGGTACCATCGCCGTACACGGGGAGTGTACGAATCGGCGGACGGCGACGCATGATATGCGCCGCATGTCGCAGTGTTCATCGGGTATCAGGGAAGTGATGCATGGATATTTTTTTTATTTGGCAACTTCAAAGGTATCTGTCGAAGACCAAGTTCTGTTAATTCATTATAGAATAAGAGGGTCAACAATTTCAAACGACAGAATGCTCATTCGGTGTGGACGAATGTATTTCTCTATGTAATTTTCAGTGTGAATGGTCATTATATTTTTTTGGTTTTAATATTAAGGATATTGTTTGTTTGCTATATTTTGTTTTGTGTGGCATCAAAGGGCACTATCATCGTATATATATTTGTCATTTTGAAATATCAGAGGAAAAGAAACAGTCAAAAGTACTGAAATAAATTGAGATGAACACATTCGGGTTCATCAGCAAACCATTAAAGGATGTGTAGTGATTCATGTAGTTAGACGCAGACCTGCACGCGCGCGCATAAGTACTTCGTTTGAAGCCCTGTATAGGGCAGTCACATATTGCCGCCCAGAAAGAATTAGAAGTTGTATAAAATTAGCTAGCGAACGGGCGAGTGCAAGAGCTAAAGTAGGTTGAAAAGGAAGTGTGTGTATTGATGACAAGGCGCCCATTTGTGATTAAAGATAAATATGAATAAGTATGTGAGGATTTGTCAGCTCAAGTTAGGAGTGTGTTTACGTATTTATGATAGTAGAAGTATAGCCGAGTAGCAAGGAAGAGCAGGTGAATCTATTGCATTGGCAGCCCAACGCGCGGATAGGTAGCAACAGTGGAAAAAATTATTACAGTATGTATGTATACAGAGTGTATGGCTTGGATATCATTGACAGTTAGTTAAAAGAGATGTTCAACACGGAATATCATAGAAACACGTATTTCCAGGAACTGTTTCTGTCATATGAATCATGTTTGATGTAGATGCTTATTGTCATTTCACAAAAAAGTATAATAAATGTGTCAAATCACAGATTGAATGTGCGATATGTATTTATTTACATGCTAAGATTAAAAAAATCCTGATTAGTTTCTGAAATCCCGTAAGTCATAAAATTTTAAAGAAGTCCAGCGAGTATTGTACTATTGATAGCACAAGTACATTACATGTTTTACTGGCATTCTCAGACAAGATTTATGTTTCAGAAATTAAAAAAGTTATCTATATACTTAAATATTTTCATAATTTTTCTTGTTTTCCCACAACTTTGCAGATCCTGCTCGCGAGGATTTAAAAATAACTGATTCAATTTTGAAGTATCAATCTTTCCATACGGATGTATTGAGGTTATTAAACCTGAACTTAACAACTGCTGCCGGCATCATTTCATTCACAAAGCTTTAGTGAAACCTACTCTAGGCAAAAATGCCCCAGATCCCCAGAAGTAACTCGCGGGTGGATGGGAGGCTTCGAAAAACCTGGCAAGAAGAATGCCTCAGCAGAAAAGACGCTGCAGGGAGAGGGCGGGCTCATCACCTTCATGTTTTAGAATTTCCTGAGAGTTTGTATAAAGAACAAAAAAATATTTTTAGGGTCCTATTAAACAACAAAAAAGTAACAACTGGTTATGGAAACTATTTAGCAACAAATAAGTGACAATTTCCTGTGTGGCGAGATTTTATTTATCTTTGAAACTGATGGTTTTCTGATGGAAACTGATGGTTTGTAAACTTCGGTTTTCCTGATATGGCTTTGTCGAAATTTCCCAATTCCGATATTACTTCAAGAGCAAAAAAATCCTATTTGTGCACTCTTGAGCAAAAAAGCGACAAATTCCCTTATATTTATGTTTTATTTATTTCTGTAATTTCTTTGTTTTCTTGATGTCGCGATGCTAACTTGATATCAAGTTAGCCGATTCTTTAATAGCAGGGTCAAATGAAGAGCCACAAGTTTAATTTTTGCGTAAAAAAGTAGCAACAAAAAAGCGACAAATTTTGAGTCTAATTTCAATATTTGTTTTTAAACCTTTGCGATGCTAACTTTACGGACCTTTCTGCGCGCACCATTTCACTCACAAAATTTTAGTGACACCTACACACCCAGAACTCCCCAAGACCCGCCAACTCGGGAGGAAGGGAATACAAGGCTTCGGGAATACAATTCAGGAGCGAGAAGAATCTATAGGCGGAAGACGCTGTGGAGAGAGCGGGCTCCAAGGGAAAGTGTATCCGTCTTCATCATCTTTTGGAATTTCCTAGGAGCTTTTAATATATTTTACATTCATTTGTGGTCTTGTGCTAAGCACAAGCGTCACCGCTAAGAAAGTAGGAGTGCCAGATTGAGATACATTAGAAACTCCACAAGTTAAAAGAAACACCAAAAAGCTGTAATAATCCACTAATTACGCATTACCTTTCCACCAAAATAAAATAATTTATAAACTGATATAAATAATTTAAAAAAATTCTTGACTCAGCTGCGTTCGACGCAACATCGTGCGCTCCGAACGCTTCGTCAAAAAGGCGTGAAATTTCAATGTAGTTGTTTTTACTTTTTCATATACGTACATATATTTTCATATACGGAGGAATATACGTAATATTAGTTATGTAACGCTGCGCGAAAAAACCGCCAATTTTCGGCACAAATAATTCATTGCCGGGACCTAACAACGAAAAAGTGGATAAATTCAGGTACTAAATCAAGAAAATGTACTTTCGGAGGCGATAGATGGCAGCTGGCCAAAGAATGGAGCAAGACCTTAAAGGCAGTCCACACCAAGGAAATTAGAAAAAATTGCTACGAGAAAGTCTGTGCCATTCTGTAGCACCTCAAGTTACTGTCTCGTATACATACGGAGTAATATACGTGGTATAGACAAAGTTATGTAAAGCTCTCGTAAAATCGATTTCGATATTTCAACGGAAATACACGTTTCGGGGTCCCCTGATATTAAAAAAGTTTTTTTTTTTAAACGTCCGTCGGTATGTCTGTCCGTGTGTCTGTGAACACTACTAGCGACGTACGATCTTTTCCAAATTGAAGAAACCCCGGTCCATCTGGCTCTTGTTGAAGCTTTGAAATCTGAAAAACATTCTTCAAGATTTGGGTGTACTGTACATCCCCCCGGACATTTTCAAAATTTTCTCAAAAACAGCTCCAAATGATTTCTTTAAATTTCTTGTCTTGTTCGCTTTAAATAACGTCATGTTAAGTTTCTCGAAAACTCAACGGTTTTCTGTTAAAATGAGCTCAAAATTTCGCATTTTTAGAAACGCTCAAACGGTATTTTCTCAAAAATGGCTTCAAATTTTTTCTTAAAGTTTTCCCAATGAATAGTGCTAATAGCACCCTTTAATGTGACGTAAAGTTCATTTCGTTGTATTCTTTTGTTTTTTCAAAAATAACACAAATGTATTTTTTTGCTTACTTTTTACACGACAGTTTATAAGTCCGAACGTCAGAATAAAACACGATACTCGTCGGGAGAATTATCACCGACTTCACTAATTATCGTAGTCGCGTAACTTGCGAAACTTGTCGCGGGCGTAAACGAGCAGAGATAAAAAAAGAATAACAAAACTGAATGAAGTTCCTTTTCGTCTACCTAACACTCGGTGTGTTAATAATACCTCTGCGCTTTTATCGCGCTAATTCGCGCTACCCTAGCGCCCACACACTTCTGCCTCACACGGCTCTGTGCGGTCCTTCCGTCCGGCGACCTGAACACTTCTGACCTGCACGACTCTAGCGCCTCCGCGCTTCTGATTCTCCTCCGCGCGAGAGCTAACTTGTGCAGTTTTGTGAACGCACGAAGTGCAATGTACGTTCACGCCACTGCGGTGCGACCATTCCTACCCTTACGGGCATCTATGGCCAATCCTGCAACATGAGAGAAAAAACAGATCAAAAAAGATTTTAGCCAACCGGCGCGCGCATTGCGTGTGCAGTGATTCAAGGCTTATGTTTCAAGTTTCATTTCGCTGTTTCAGATTTCTCTTACTCCAGGAACTGCTTGGGTCGCTTATACTTCGCCCGTTTGTCGGGTTCGTATGAAGCGACCTCAGAAATGAGAGTGTTTTCCGAGTCAGCTGCTTTTTCAAAAAATTTTGCTGTAATGCTTTTAAAGTGATCTTTAAGCCGTGGCATTGAGATGTCGCGATGCAAGTCTCTTATAAGAGTGTACCTGGGGGCGCAGAGGGCGGCCCTTAGGCATTCATTTTGGACTACCTGCAGTTTATTTAGATAACTGTTAGCTGCAATAGCCCAACTGGGGCATGCGTAGTCCATTTGTGGCCTAATAACTGCTTTATAAAGCGTGAGGCAGTTTGCCGTTGACAGTTTGCTTTGCTTGTGAAATAAGCATCGCAAGCGGCCTCTGGTCTGCCGCGCTTTCTTCTGCACGTTTTCAATATGCAGGTTAAAAGTGAGTGATTTGTCTAATGTCACTCCTAATTATTTTACACTTTTGGCCCAGTTAATTACGTCTCCACATAGCGCGAGCGGCCTCGGCTGCGTGAATCTCTGTCTCCGTGTGAATAGCACAGCTGTGCTTTTACTCACGTTGACTTTGACCCGCCACAGCTTCAGCCACTCCTGGATCTGAAGTAAATGTTGATCCAAGTACTTCTGGAGAAGCTCGATACTTTTCGACGTGGCTATTACAGCCGTATCGTCGGCGTACAGGGCGAGTTCCGTCTGAGGGTGCGAGGGAATATCACGCACATAGAGGCTGAAGAGCGTAGGAGCTAGCACGCTCCCTTGTGGCACTCCGGCCCGTATGGCGCGGCGGGTAGATTTAGCATTCAGAAGCGTTACTTGAAACGTTCTGTTTGCTAGGAAAGAGTGGACAAGGTGTATTAGGTAACTAGGAAGGTTCACGGTGAGAAGTTTGTGAAGGAGACCGACGTGCCAAACCTTGTCGAATGCGCTGGCAACGTCGAGGGACACTCCGCCTGTGAATCGGCTCTCGTTGAAGTTGCGTCTGATGCGGTCTGTAATTCGCACTAGCTGATGCGTCGTGCTGTGGCCCGCGCGAAAGCCAAACTGCTCCTTATTCATTATTGCATTTTCTGAAACAAATTTAAGAATTCTTTTTAAGATAAGTTTTTCGCACAGTTTTCCGAGTGTATTTAGTAGGCTAATAGGCCTGTACGACTCGGGCAATTTCGGGTTCTTTCCCGGTTTTTGTAAAGTTATAACATGTGCGTGTTTCCACTGGCTCGGAAAATGCTGAAACATAATTATTGAATTAAATAGGGCAACCAAAAACACTATGGCTTGCTGCGGCAGCTTCTTCAGGACGTCGTTAGAGATGCCGTCTGGGCCGGGAGATTTTTTAGCTTTCAGCTCTGCAATGGCCGCTTTAACTTCAGTCTCATCAGTGAAACTCGGCTCGTCGGCGGGCGCGTGCAGTGCCGCCATCACCGTTTGTTGCACTTCGACAACGTGCGGTATTGGCGGCGCCTCCTCG
The DNA here is from genome assembly GCA_011170035.1 of Teleogryllus occipitalis. Lineage (NCBI taxonomy): Eukaryota > Metazoa > Arthropoda > Insecta > Orthoptera > Gryllidae > Teleogryllus > Teleogryllus occipitalis. Next base: position 108,803 of record BLKR01003642.1, on the reverse strand, counting down.
ACCGGCTGAAACTGAGATTCTAAGACATTAGCAAGAAGTTCCGCTTTCACCTCATTGGTCTCCGCGAAGTCTCCTGTGCTGGTTTGAAGCGGTGGCACTGTAACAGGTTTCCTGGAAAGCATGCGTGTAATTTTCCATAGTGAATTATCCTCAGGTTTGAGGCCTGAAAGAAATTTGTCCCACTTCTGATTGCGGAATTCAGCTAACTCGATTTCAACTTTACGCTTCAATCGGTTCAGCTCTCGCTTATCAGCGGGGTGCCGCGAGCTCTGCCACACTCTGCGCGCTCTGTTTTTCCTGTGGATGAGAGAAACAAGAAAAGGTGCTATTGGCTGCTCCTTCTTATAGGAACGTTGCTTCTCAGCTGCCGCGTTGAGGCTGTCAGTCACAGCTTCGGCGAATTTAGTTGCTCCTGCTTCAATCTGCTGCGGCCCTGAAAGAGCAGATACGTCCGGGATGCGCTGCTGCAACTCCATCTGAAATTGTTGCCAATTTGTGCGCCGCTTCTGCGTCATGGGTGCAGTAGACAGAGTCGCGCCGCCCCGCCTCATCTCCGCCAGCACAGGGAAGTGGTCTGAGGAAAGTTCGTATATTGTGGTCAATATGGGAGGGTAATGAAGTTTATGGCACAGCGCTATGTCTAGAACATCGGGCTTGCCATTTGTCGTGTAGGGATAAAAGGTGGGTGTAGTGGGAGCGAAAATTTCGCAACCGTTCGCATCAGCAGCTGCTTTCAGCTTACGGCCGCGAGGGCAGGCGATGCGGGAACTCCAGGCCGTGTGTTTGGCATTAAAATCGCCAGCCACAATTGTTGGAGTTGTGTTTGCCGCGACTAGTTCTGCAATATCTGCAGCTAGTAGGGCGCACGTTTCCGCGGAGCGGTCGGGACGAGCGTAGAGAGAGACAAGGCGCAGCGGCCCGCGCTCCGTCTGCACAACAGCAGTGGCCTCAGCGTGCTGCAGCTGCGGTAAAACTGAAACATAATGATTTATGCTGCGTCTTATTAGTATAGCAGTTCCGCCTCCGATGTGGGGATTTGTCGTGTTTGCTGCTGGTGCTGCTCTGTCATTCCTGTAGCAGATGAAGCCTGGAATATAAAGAGAAAGATGCGGGCTTAGCCATGTTTCACCCAGCATCATAATAGAAATGTTATGCCGAGCGAGAAAACTGTGAAGTTCTGACTGCTTCGGTCGCGAGCTGATGCCGTTGCAGTTCCAAAATGCAACAGTGCAGCTATTCCTGTAAAAAGAAGGAGAAACAGCCATTATTTAGGGTGCGGGGGTGGTGTGTGGTGAGGACGAGGGAGAGCGTGCCTCCTCCGTCGCTCCCGTCGCAGCGGCCGCCGTCATCTCGTGTGAGTGCGCAAGTAATTGCGACACTGTCACCTTGAGTATGACCGCCGGCCACTCAGCTGGGTCGCGGCCGGTTATGGCTCGCAGGAGCGCCTGCGTTACCCGCCCCGGCTCGATCCCGTTCCGGACGAGATCGTCAACCGCGGCGTGCATCGCGCGCTCCCGCTCGCCCAGGGTGGCGGGAACTGGGGTCGTCTCCGCCGCCCGCCTCCGCTGCTCCATGCGAGTGGTATGCTCTTCGCGACGGCGGCCGCCGGCTGACGCTCCCGGGCGTGACGGGGGCGTTGCGCCAGAGCGTCGGAGAAGGTCCGCTCCTGGCGTCTCTGCTGCCGCTGGGCGCGTGGGCGTTCGCGTCTCTGCGCACGCTGAGACCGCGGAGGCTGCGGAGGAGGCTGCGGTGGCTGTGGCGTAGAGGTGCGGCGGCGCGAAGGTTCGCGCTCCCGTGAGGGAGAACGCGACGCCTCCGACTGCGTGTCGGCCGCTCGCCTCTCGCTGATGCGGGCGCGTCGTTGGCGGTCCCGCTGCTGACGCTCGTGCCGCTGCTGCTGTGCGGCATTGCCCCTAAAACAACGGCGCTTATACTCGGGGCAACCCTTGTATTTTGCGCCGTGGTGGTCGAGCTACGCTCCTCCACTGCTGCGCTGGGTGCGGCGTCAGGCGTCGTGGCGCCCGCTGTGGCGGACGGCGGCGTGGCTGCGGCTGCGGCGGGCTGCGCGGCGGCCGACGTAGACGGCCCTGCTTCCTGCGACCCGCTGGTTTTCCTCCTGTGAGCAGAAGGCGTACGTTTTGAGCAAATGCGCTCAGTTGATAGGGAACCGTTTCTCCGTTTCACGGTTCCCCGCTCAGTCTTTCGCCCGCTCGTCCTTTCACCCGCTCCGCCCCCCGTGTGCGGGGTTTGGAACGGTGTCGACGCGGCCGAACTCGCTGGCGACGACATCGTAAATTATAAAAGCCCTAGAAGGGCTTTTATAAAAAAGCCCTAAGAAGGGCTGTTTTTAATGAAGGCGCCCTCAGAAGGGCGAAGCGCGGCTTTTTGCTCTTTTGTAGCCCTAATAAGGGCTGTTTGTTCCCGCGACGGCTCACGGTCCCACGGTGGGCGGAGCGCTCTTCAGGTGCGTCCGCTCTCCTCGCCGGTCAGGTAGCGAGCCGCGCTTCACGGCGCCCACACACTTATTGCCCCCCCCAATTTCTATGAATGTTCTAGAACTTTCTGCTGAATTTTTAGAAGGCGTGACGTTACTGGGCGAAAGTTACTACGCCGTACATGATTTTTCACCAACCAGATTACGCGTTTCTCAGGTAATTTTGATGGAATTTTCCAGAGACAGCCGAAAGCGCTCTTTCTCGCACACTTCCTATAAACAAACCTGGGCGGTCTTCTGAAATTCCTCCGAGCAGCGTGGTCGATGGTCCCCCGGGGAGATCCCAAGGCGCGTGTAACAAACATTGCGTCCCTCGCTCGTCTGAGGCGACGCCAATACGTCGCGTTTGCAGTTGCGCGGAACTAATTGACCCTTTCACTGCCTACGGGAGGCGCACCCGGTTGCAACACACACACTGCGGAGAAGTTATTACAAAGTGTGTTTATTTCCGAATCTGATATTTGGTTACGTCACAATATAAATAAATGTTCGCTCCTTCATAATCAAATTAAGTATAGATTTGATTTGATAACAATGCAACCAATATAAATTACCCCCTATTCATCTCGCATATAGAGAAATGAAAGCTCAAGAAAACGTGAACATATAAAAGCAGCATTCGGACAATGAAGAGTGGTTGCTGCTTAGCGAGCGCCAATCTTTCGGTACGACTCAAAGAGTATAACTAAGAGATGGCACCCGCTGTTATCCAACTTCACTCAGTGTACCGAAAAATACTTATAGGAAAAATCAATAGATCGCAGCACTATCACAGGGAATTTACTTGATCGATAACGTCTGATGAAATGATCCGATTTTCGATTTGTAAACGGTATTGAACTCCTTTTTAAAATTATATTTACGCTACAGAGCCGTTTTCTCAATAAAGACTTCAAGAAAAGTTTTTAAAAAAATTTCTCAAAGTTACGGGGTGAAATTAAAAAATGTGGGTTATAGCGCGATGACGACGTGCTTCCGGAATCCAACGCCGTGTTAATCATGCAAATCGGATGAATAGGAGCGGCGTAAAGTGAAATTTCGGAAAATACCTTCCCCCTTCTCGCTCCACGCCGTTGCGTCACCCGACCCTTGAGGGCCCTCCCTTGACGCGGCCGAACGGCCAAACCCGGCGGCCTGCGGCGCGGGAGGAGGCCGAAATTTCAGGCAGGATAACTGGGGAGTCGGTTTATGTTTTCGCCTCTTTCAATCTCAATATATTTTTCGCCACATATCAAACTAGTGATGCTGTAACACAACCAAACGGTCTCGTATCATCTGTAATAGTCGTATTTTGTAGGTATATATCTCGTTCACATATTTCCGTCTTCCTTCGAATACCATCAAAAATTATTTGAGGCATTACTCAAAAAATTGATTCCAATTTGGAAACTGATTTCAAAAAGAAAACTTAACTAATTGTGTAGATACCACCAATATTCCATGTCCTAATATCTTATTTTACATACATTTTAATTCTAAGATCTTCCGTTATCATTCCACTACCAGAAAGAATGAGCCGAGATTACGCTCGAGGTCTTTTATCCTGCGACTCAATTTTTGATCTCAAAACGGCGTTTGTCTCCTTGATAGATTTCACCTGATGAAGCGTTTTCCCAAGTAAAATCGCCGAAGCTAATTTTAAAACTGTTTTCGTACTTTCGGACAAATTTGAAAAAGTGGTAAAATAGCACGCAGGCGAGATGTCTCCAGAATCCAACGCCATATCATACACTGAAATAGGATAAATAGAATTCTATTGACAAATGTAGAAAACAGAAAATCTTCAGTAATATCAAAATTCTCTTTTGCGGCACTGCCCGACGATCTCATGGCTAGAGTCCGGATTCTAATGTAATTACATACGTTTCTATGTACTGTTCTGAAATTTGTGATCTCGGCGAATTGTTGAAATCTTAACAAATATGTAAATATTTTGTCACATATTTTGTACAGTATTATGTATTTTACACATTTTGCTGATTTTACAATTTTTTACAAATCTACCAATACTCTTGAAATTATTTCCGAAAACATATTTGGTTAATTTTGAAAAAAGTTTTCTTTTAAATTTGTTGTGATTTTTTAGCAATAACCATATTTTGTCTTATACTAATTCAGAAATGCCTCTCGTAAAGATATTGAAGAGAGTGCTTCAAAAATTTTCTGCTCGTCCTTGAGTTTTCTATGTGCGTGCCATTGTTGTCGTTGCTGACAGAGATAAATACATTCTCTTACACAAACAGTAGGCAGAGAAAGTATTTATTTTTATATTCGATTAAATGAATATTTTATTAATGGGATTTCAAATTGTGAACATTTTACTTTCTTCCTCTTCTCAATCCCCTTCTCAATCTAAGAAGAGTTATGTAATCGTGCACCGGAAAACTCTTATTGCCGGGCCCTGGTAACGTAAAAGTGGATAAATTCTGTTGCAATATAATAAATTACTTCTAACTCGTGGTGTAGCGAAAATACATGTTTTATGGGTCCTTGATATCTAAAAATCGATTAACGCTAAAACGTGTCTGTCCGTTTGTGGTCAACGCTAACGCCTAAACCGTTCTGCCGATTATCTCCAAAATTGATATTCCCCAATCTACCCGAAAAAACTCGAGCCTTTGGGAGTTTCAAACAAATACTATGATTTTTGAAGGTACTTTACATTAAGCCTCAAAATCATTTGCAAAATCTTCTCATAACGTCACCAAATTATGTGATTAAATTTTGTCCTCGGCTAGCGTACAGAACGCAAGAGAAATGTGCAAGTATGGTGTTTGTTGACATCTCTTATTTTTAGAAAATTGCTAACGTGCAATTTGTTGGGGCGTTTCCTACAACTATAATATTGATGTAATATTTTTTTCCTTACTGAAATCTGTTCTGCCAGATCTGGAAATAAGATCATGTACAATTTTTGAAGAAGATGACTAGTTTTCGTGCAATTTGGGGCGAAGTTTAGGCACTTAAAACAATTGTAACTTTTTCTAAAAAAGAGCTTCGATTTTTTTGTTTAAAGACGATAAAAAAATAATGCTGGTTCCATTTCCGCCCAACCCGTCGTATGTTCGAAGATTGCAAAGGTCATATAAGTTTATTGCAAAACCGCGTTGTTTTAGAGTAATTTGGGAATGAAATGGTGTATATATTAAAAAATTCTCAAAAACCACTACATTTTTTTCCACGAATAAAAGGGACGCTTAAAAGAATTACTATTTTGTTGAAATTTATCAATTTTTGAAAATTGCAAATTTAGAAATAATGCCAGAACGTATATGATGTACATCGCTCCCTTTTATTTGAAATTGTATTGTAAGGATACTTACACAGTGTAATTGTACTAAATGTTTTCTAATGAAATTTGATGTTACATATTGCAGGAAAATCTATATTATATTTTCGTTTTTTAGCGTTTTCCTTCTATATTTATGTTCTTATTTTGCAATTTCATTCTACAAATTATTCCGGACTTACTCCTGGCATACGCATTAATGCTACGCTCACGCTGGGAACTGAGATTAGTACATTGCTGATCGCACATAGTTTATAGACAGGATTGAGCAATATTTAAATACTTGTATTTGAAATATGTATTTTTGTATTTAAAAACTGTATTTTTTGTGCTTTTAGAGAATGTATTTTGGAGATATATTTAAATACATTAAGTAGATGTCTTTTAAAAAGGAAATACTTCAAATACTGTAAATACAAATGAAAGAGAAGATAACAAGGATAGTTTGTTTTTCTTTGATTCTGCTAGTGAACAGGGACCGAAAACGTATTGAATACCGGTATTTTTCATACCTTTTTCAAATACCTTTATTCTTTTATACCGGTTAAATACCTCTATATGACGTCTATACCGGTATGAACGTCCATAAAGGTTATACTGGTATTTTCAATGAAAAACAATAGCTTACCATCCATACATGTTGACAAAATAAGTTACTTTAGTTAATAATATCTCACAAAATGTTTATTAATCAAATATACTTTTCATAATTGTTATTTATTGTTTAAATTATTATTTTGTATGTATGTATATATATATATATATATATATATATATATATATATATATATATATATATATATCACTGCTTGATGCGGTCGCGATCATGCGACATTTTGAAGACGCAAAAAGTCGTGCCGAATTCCTTCTTGACGATACTACCCTCAGCCGTCGCGTTATAAAAACCCAAGTACCCCCAAAAACCCAATGCTCATAAATTATATAATCTTGTTCTCTTACAAACACCGAAGAAAGCAATGAAGTTTCGTAACACGATAGCTATTTCATAAGCACGCTATATGTAATGAATCACTGAGCATCTGATTCACAGCACAGGCAAGAAATATATCATATACTTGGGTTTTCGTAATGTAGCGCGTGACGTTTTTACTTTCAAGGTGGAATATGGCACCGCTTTTCGCGTCTTTCTCGGACGTGCTGCTAGTCGCTTGATCTGCAGGACTGCTTGATACGGTCGCAATCATGCGACAGGGCCGAGAAAGACGCAAAAAGTCGTGCCATATTCCATGTTGGGTGATCCGTTTAAAACGCAACCCTGCTGTTCGAGGGCCTGAGAGAAAAGTAAAATAATTACAACGCTGCTTCAGGGACAGCTCCTTTGAATACAATTCTGTGGCAGTGCCTGCACTCACCACCCCCTTCCTGTGGCCTGGATCATGGTGGAAATAAGAGGGTGTAGCGGTGTGCATGCCGCCGGCTGTAGACCAATAATATTATGCCCCACCAAATGTGCGCCAAATTCTAATTATCTACGCAGGCGCGGACATTTTAAAATCTTTTAAAAGAACGGTATTTGTTTTTAAAATAACTCATTTAATTTAGTTAAGAACTTAACTATTAGTACATTGGTGTTATTTATGCAATGTTCGCAGTTATGTACAAAAAATGCGAACAAATACCTGACATGTACAAAAAATGTGAACAATGACCTGATCTAACGTACAGTATTTGGCCACATGATTATAATCATTTTCAATTTCATTTCTTTTGAAGTTATGTTTTCTATTATTTTGGGGAATGTGTTTCATATGTTTGTCAGTTCTATTAATGTTTTTTTGTTGTTGTTGTTGTTGAGAATATTTGTCTGAATAAGTACTGAGCAAATAATGTGTTTGGGGTTTTCGAGTTATTATACGAGGACGGGTACTGTAAACACTCAATTCCACTTTTATTTGTATTTTTATTATTTTTGTTCATAGTTTCAGATTCGCTTTGAATGCAAAAAGATCTGATGAAGTGTCCAAGTTACAAACACAAAGGTTCAATAAACAATTTATTGCCAAAAACCAAGTACAAAGCTATAGTGCCGGATATCCTGAAGAATTGGTACAGAGACGAAGCCGTGTTGTCGTAAGTCCAGAAGATGTACCAATGTATGCCGAGTCCACCAAGTAACCAGAAAGAAGAGTCCGTTGTCGTAGCGCTGTTGTCGTAGTCTATCGCACTTCACCGTAACCACCACTTAAACACTGTCTCGACGCACTTTCACCGCTGCTCGCTCGCTCACTCACTGACTGCTGCCTCAGCTCCGCGTCGAGGTTTTATAGCCCCCCGGGCCGCAGGCCCGCCGACTGGCTGTGTAAAAGGGGCGGGGACGAATCTCGCCCCGCTCGCTCAGGCGTGGCGGCCGCACTCAGCCGCGCACCGCTGGCCCGCGCTTGCTGCTGGCCGCTGCCGCCAGGGGCGGTAACGCCCCCCTGACGTGCTCCTGTGGCGGCACATTCAATCATGTGCGGCCGGCCACGACACCCTCCGCGCCCAATTGCGTCGTATACGGCGCAAAACGCACCCTCCTGGTGCTCCTCCGGGGGCGCAACTGCGCCCTGGGTGTCTCCACTGCTCCTTCTCCTCCTGGCTCGCTGACCTCCTCTGGTGGGGGTTCTGCTGTGTCCTGGCCGCTGGTCCCTGCTGCGGCTGTCTCCTGCGGGATGTAAATGGTTTCCCTCATCACTTTTTTATAGAACTCCTGTTGTGATACCTTGGGGAGTGAATCCACCCTGCTGGGGTTCACCCTGGGTCTCAACTGCCCCTGGTGGCGTGTCACTACCCTACCCTCTGTGCGGACTAGGTATGTCCTGTTCCCTTTTGCTGCCGTTACTATGCCCGGAAGCCAAGCTGGGCATTTTTTAAAAGAGGTACAATATACCATATCACCCACCTGGAATCTTGGTTGCGTTCCCACCGACCTGTAAGGATCCACCGGGCTTAGCAGTGACAACAACGTTCTCGGTTGTCTCCCGTGAAGTACCTCGGCAGGGCTCCTGCCGTCCGCGCCTGGCAAGGTGCGGAAGGTGACCAAGACCCGCAGCAGCGCTCTGGACCTGTGCGTACCTGCTGCGCGCGCTTTCGACATGGCTGTCTTGAACGTTCTCACGAACCTCTCCGCTTCCCCGTTCGATTGCGGGTGAAACGGCGGTGCACAGACATGCTGGATCCCATTGCTTGCGCAGAAATTCGCAAACTCTTGGGATGTGAATTGGGTTCCGTTGTCTGACACCAACGTGACCGGTAGCCCCTCGGTCACAAAAATTCTTTCTAGCGCGTTGATGGTCTGAGTCGACGTGGTGTTAGCCATTTCCACTACATATGGGTAATTAGACTTGGCGTCTACTACGACCAACCACATCTTGTCCCAAAATGGGCCCGCGAAGTCTACGTGTACCCGTTCCCACGGCTCACTAGGCTCAGGCCAGGGAACCAAATCCTTCCTCGGTGCGCTCTGATTTAACTGGCAGGCCTCACATCTCTTGAGCAACTGTACGATGTCGGAGTTCATCCCCTCCCAGAAGCAGTGACGACGCGCCAGCTGCTTCGTGCGGACCACCCCCCAGTGTCCCTCATGGAGGAGGTCCAATACGGTCTTCCTTAGTACCTTCGGGATGACGACTCTCGTAAATTCCTCTCCGGCTAAGAGCAACACTCCTGCCTTGCAAGTCAACCTGTCTTTCTTGTTATACCAGGATGCATTGCTCCTCAAGCACCTAAGTGGCCAGCCTTCCCTAACATAATTCCTCACTGCCCGCAGCTCTGGATCTTTATCCGTCTCCTGCGCGATTCTTCTGGCTCCCAATGGGAACTCCGACAATACCAGGCATTCTTCCGTATCAATCTGGAGGCACTCTTCCTCCAGCTTGTCGAACTCCAGGTCCGGACCTCCTGGCAACCTGGATAAAGCGTCCGCATTGGCGTGCTGTGTTGTGCTTCTGAAGTGGATCTGGTAATTGTAGTCTGACAAGAATAGCGCCCACCTTTGCAGTTTCTTCGCTGTGCTCTCCGGGATCCGTTTTCCAGGGTGAAATAGTTGCACTAGCGGCTTGTGGTCAGTAATTATATGGAATTTACTGCCATATAAATAATCGTTGAACTTTCTCACCGCGAAGATTATTCCTAACGCCTCCTTTTCAATTTGCGAATAATTTCTTTGATGTTTGTTGAGGGATTTTGACGCAAACGCAATAGGCCTCTCCACCCCATTGCTGTCCTTCTGCGATAACACCGCCCCAAGACCATACTCAGAGGCGTCCGCTGCTACCGTGGTGAGCCTACCCGGCACAAAATGATTTAACTTAACTGTTTTGACTAGTTCTTCCTTCAACCGGCTCAGAGCTCTTTCGCAGTCTTGGGACCATACGAATTTCACTCCTTTCTTCCTCAGCTTGTTTAGTGGAGCTGCGATAGTAGAAAAATTCCTAATGAACTTGTTATAATAGTTCACTTTTCCCAATAATGCTTGCAGCTGCTTCACGTCTGCTGGCGGTGGCAGTCGTAGGATGGCTTCTACGTGCTGGCTAGTGGGTGAAATGCCGGTGCTATCCAGCACGTGCCCCAAGAACACTACCTGGTCCTTAAAGAATTCACACTTGACCTTGTTCACCCTCAAACCATTGTCTTGGAGCACCTTAAATAAACTCTTCAAGTTTTCCTCGTGTTCCTTTTCCGTGCTCCCCGTGACTATGATATCGTCCAGGTAGTTACAACAGCCCTTCAGCTCTGCTGTCAACTGTTCTAGACAGCGCTGGAACAGTGCGGCTGCGGAATTCACGCCGAATGGCAGCCTGTTATATCTGAAGAGTCCTAACGGGGTGTTAATCACCAAAACTTCCTTGGCTTCCTGGTCGAGTGGCAGCTGTAGGTATGCGTCCCGTAAGTCAATTTTTGAGAATTGTCGTCCACCAGACAATTTATAGAACAGATCTTCCGGCTTCGGGATTGGATATTGCTCTACTTCTACCTGTTGGTTCACAGTACTCTTGAAATCACCGCACAATCTAATCGAACCATTGGCTTTCTTTACCACGACCAACGGCGTGGCCCACTGGCTTGTTGATACTGGAGTGATAACACCGTCCGCCTGCAGCCGTCTCAGCTCTTCGGCTACTTTTTCCCTGAGGGCCCACGGGACTGGTCTTGCTTTGAAAAAGCGTGGCTTGTGCCCCTCCTTCAACTGGATGCTTGCTCGGAAGTGTTTACATTCCCCGAGCCCGGGAGAGAACACTTCTGGAAACTCTTGTTCTAGCTTCCCGACGACCTGTGTTTCTTCGTTCTTCGCGACCTGGTTCACTGAGTCAATTACTCCAAACCCGAGTTTATCAAAGGAGTCGAGGCCCAAAATGTTCGTCACGTCGTAGCGGTCCACCACGATCACTTCAATATCAGCCTGCTTCTTCTTGTAAGCTGCCCTTAGCGACACTTTCCCCAACACCTTAATTGGGGTCCTGCCGAAAGCGTACAAGCCTTTCTGCACCCTCTGACACCTGGGTGCCCCTAACCGCCGGTAGGTTTCTAAATTGATGAGTGTTACCGCGGCCCCTGTATCTAGCAGGAAATTCACCGGCACTTTTCCCAACTCAATTTTGACCATTAGTTTATCTTGCTTGCTGGTATCGAGCACTTGACTGATCATATCGATTTCCATGTTTTGCTCTTGTTTCTTGTACCGCTCCGCGTGCCTCTTTTTTCCGCATACTTCCCTAATGTGGCCCACTTTCTTGCACCAAAAGCACTGCGCGTTTCTGAACCTACATTGTTCTCTTGCATGTAACCTCTCACAGTTTTTACACGACTTCTTTCTTTGCACACTGTCACTGTCACTTCCACTGCCACTGGCTCTCTTGAACACTGGTTTGCCGCTGGGTCGGGGGTTACGCCTCCACTCACAGTGGTTGCCGCCTTTGTTGCGGTAACCTTTCCCGGCACTGTCACTATACTCACTGGAGTCACTGTCGGTCTCGTATTCTTTTGCCGTCTTTCCGCTGCGTACCGACCCACTGTTTCTGATGTGGTGCAAGTGCGATTCTGCTGCGATCTGGCGAGCTGTCTCACAAGTCATTTCGTACGTCTTACATAGGTTGTGTATTTCCTCTAATGAAGGGTTATCACTTTGTAAGGCTTGAAACCTAATTTTCTCTTCCGGTGTGTGTAGCACTACCATGTCCCTTATTAAAGTCTCCGCGTATGACACTTCCTTATCTGATGGCGGGCACTTGAACTGACAATGCCGCGCCAGCCCGGCTAGCTCTGTAATCCACTCACTGTGTGTTTGCCCCTCACTTTTTCTGCACTGAAAAAATTTGAACCTAGCTGCTACCACATGAGGCACTTTGTTGAAGTAATTGTTGAGCTTCTCTAGCATTTCTGCCCATTTGACACTCGATATTTCTCTCTCTGGGAACAGTTTTTTCACTAGGTTGGTCACCTTGTTACCTACGCAGCTCAAAAAGAACGCCTTTTTCATTTTTGCGTCTCCTACCTTGTAACACAGTAGGTGCTGCTCCAACCTGTGTATGTACTCGGCCCATTCCTCTGCGTCCGGCCGGAAACCAGGGAACTGTGGAGGGGAGCGGGCACTGACCGCCTCCAACAATGCCGCCATCTGCCTATCAGCCTGTTGTTGCTGCTGCTGCATCTGCTGTTGTTGTAGCTCGAGCTGCTTCTGCTGTTGTTGCATCTGTTGTTGCTGTTGCTGCTGCATCTGCTGTTGTTGCAACTCGAGCTGCTTCTGCTGTTGTTGTATCTGTGCTTCCGCCAGCTGCCGCTGCTGCTGCATCTGTTGTTGCTGTTGCTGCATCTGTTGCTGCATCAGCGTAATTAAAGTTGTTATTTGCTCGGACTCCATGTCGTTGTTTTCTCCTCGTCGCCAATTTGAAGTGTCCAAGTTACAAACACAAAGGTTCAATAAACAATTTATTGCCAAAAACCAAGTACAAAGCTATAGTGCCGGATATCCTGAAGAATTGGTACAGAGACGAAGCCGTGTTGTCGTAAGTCCAGAAGATGTACCAATGTATGCCGAGTCCACCAAGTAACCAGAAAGAAGAGTCCGTTGTCGTAGCGCTGTTGTCGTAGTCTATCGCACTTCACCGTAACCACCACTTAAACACTGTCTCGACGCACTTTCACCGCTGCTCGCTCGCTCACTCACTGACTGCTGCCTCAGCTCCGCGTCGAGGTTTTATAGCCCCCCCGGGCCGCAGGCCCGCCGACTGGCTGTGTAAAAGGGGCGGGGACGAATCTCGCCCCGCTCGCTCAGGCGTGGCGGCCGCACTCAGCCGCGCACCGCTGGCCCGCGCTTGCTGCTGGCCGCTGCCGCCAGGGGCGGTAACGCCCCCCTGACGTGCTCCTGTGGCGGCACATTCAATCATGTGCGGCCGGCCACGACAATCTTGAAGAATGAAAACTGTTGAATTTTAATGGGTAGGAATTACTCTATAAAAATATTAATAGCCCATTATATACTAACGTAAACAAGCCCATTATATAGTAACGTTAAATTAATTCTATATTAGTACTATTTATTAATTTAGAAAATAGCTGAAATATATCAAGTGTGTCCACAAAGAATATACAGGCGAACAAAAAACATAATGGAATTGAAATTAAAAAAGCTTTGATATATATCATGAAATGAACAGAAATCAGGCTTTACAGCCTGTTTCCATTTGCTTAATATATAATTAATCAACATAGTATTTGTAATAAAACATATAATTTTACAATAAAAATTAGCAATCGCTTACAAGAAGTCAATAACGGTATTCTATTGATGATATTTATGAATTTATTTGTTCACAAATTTTTATAAATATTTGAACCATCTAGAGAAAACGTATACAAATGTAATAATTAAATTAAAAATTTAATCCATTGGGTAATTATGTATGATTAACTACACATAAAATTTCACCTCCTTTTAACTCACCTATTTAAAGCATTAGGACCAAAAATGAAAGTGAACCTTAATAGGTTAAGAGGAATGAATCAAATACAAATAATTTTATAACCATAAAAAAATGTTTATTTTAAAAATGTAAGTTACATTTCCAAAATACAAGTCATATTTTAATATTTCATTGGGTGCACATAATGTACACAAGAAATATCAAATACAAAAGATTCCTTTTACTGCAATAATTTTGTTCTTTTCTGGAATCTTTTTTTCTAATAATTCATTAGCCCTTTCTACCTCCATTATTTTATTATGAAGGCAATTCATGCTATCTCTACATATTTTGCTTTCATAGATCTCGTCTTCTTTCCTAAAATAAAATGTCATTTATCATGTCTTAGATTGTACATTGAGCCATGTTTGTTATTAAGGCTGTCATATTGGCCAATGTCTCAAAAAGAAAAAAAAACACAATAAGTGTTAATAATAATAGTAAATTTTAAAAAAATTACACTTACTGACTGATGAAATATCGGAATTATGTCGTTAAGATAATATGAGCTCTTTGAATTGAAACGCTCTCCGTTTCTGTCAAATTATTTCTGCAACCGGTTTCCGAATTTATATCATTTTTTGGGGGGGAGGCGCCAGGAAAGGGTTGCGATTTTAAATTTCCCGCAAACACATCTAAAGGGAAAGAATTATCCTACTAGCTCTGCCGGTTGGTTTCTTACGAAAATAATCGTCGCCGGTACTTACTTTCTTCCTAGCAAACGATCATTCGATCCGCTCTCCATACGGAAGAAGCGAGGAATCTGAAATTTGTTTCTGGAAAGAAATTATTAAACTGTGGATTGCACAAGATGCTAAAGAAATGATAATCAGCTTTCCTTTTTCAGAATGATAACGTTATAAGTTTATTCATCGATTAATTCTTTTAACATCAAATGTCACCTTGGTCATGACCAATCGTAAAAATTGCCTATATCGCTATTATTCTTACTATTTTAGATATCCATGCGCTCTTGGACGATGAGGCCAGGAAGAATCCACCGCTCCGAACAATCTTCTCTCTTGTATCTTGTTCTCGGTCCGCTGCCGGGTCAATGTCCTCCCCAACTTATTAATTGTTTCACTTACTTCCCTATTCTTTGCCACGGATGGGCACTCACTCCAAGACTGTCACGTTTTACTTAATCCGTGATACACGAAAGTCTATTTCTTCTAATTAATTCCTCCAACTTTTAACGCGATAAAATATAAAGTTCATCCCCTAAACTACAAGATATGTCTCGAGCCTCTCTTCCCTGCTCTCACGTCCGTATTTTCTTCAAGTCCGATTTGCAATATTTTCAATATTATTCATTATTTCCAATGCAGCAGTTAGGCATCTTGAACTACACACGAAAACAATTTTAATTTTCTTTGTTGAACAAAAAATGTTTGGTAGTAATGTTATCAAATATAATGCATCGTATGAATTAATTGATGTATGCTTCTGAAATAATTAAAGGCAAATCATATAAAATACATAATTTTAATAACTTATAGTAAAAATCCACAACATACCTTTACCACGCCAGCAAAATCACAAAAAAAGCCTCCACCGCTGTCGCACTGCCTTACAAAACAGGTCTTCACTCCTTCGCAGACGGAAAGCAAATGAACTCGTGAGCCAGCCGTTTTCGCTTCATCCCTGGGTTCAAACATGATTGGCTGTTACTGCGCATTCTCCTTATTTCCACCATGGTCACGACAATTGCCGGCCCCTTGCCCTAGTGCACCACTCGCACAGACTTACGCACACCTGCCGCCGACGCTGCTGGGAAACAAGAAGATCGAGGCATTGTTCTCGTGAACTTATATAGGCCCTTCCGTGCTACCCGCCGCCCCCATTGCCTCCGCCCTACCACGCCACGTCCATGCTTGAACGGAAAGTCCCGGTTCGTCATCACCCCGCGCCTTTGGTACACATCCGGCGATGCCCGCCGTCTGCCACGTGCTTGTCTCCGTGTTTTAGCGCGACACGACGCTACAATAGCATGAAAATTATGCAAATATTTTATTTGTACTCAGTACTTAACTATGTAATAAGGATAGCTAAATATATTATTAATATAAAATTTCAATATTCTATGTTCGGTTGAATTTTAGAGCGAGTTTCGTGTCGGATATGTCTCGTTTTGAATGATGTGAAGGACATGTCATGCTTTGATTTAATCACAGCTGGACACGTCTTGATTTGAATGGAAAATAAATTCTTTTTATTGAAATTCATAAAAATATACTGGAAAAATTAACATTCACTTTCTTGCATCTTTTTTGTGCAGCTTTTTGTACAAATCCATTATTCCAAATTTTATTATTAAAGATATATAATATATTTATTATTAAAGTAAGGATATCCCAACTTAAAGAATTTTATACAAATCCATTGACACGTTTGGCGAAAAAAAAGAGCGCCTTCATTTTTCCTCCTTTTATCAAAAAACAATTATTTTTGACATATTTTTAAAAAATATGTCAGGCCTCCTTACCTTACGGTTTGAACGATTCATGTTTCGTGATTTTTTTTCGTTTTGTTCTTTTTTTGTTTCTTTTCGTTTTCTCGAACGCTCGGTAATGTCACTAACAGACATCTCCACTTCCACGGCTCAGAATTATTCGATGTAGGATAATATGTTCCTCTAACTAAACAGCAAATAGCAATATTGAAGCAAAATGTTTTACATTCAGAAAGAACAATTTCGTGATTTCGTCTATTTCGTGATCAGTAGCTAACTGACTGATTCTCTATATTATGTAGTTGTAATAATTTCAGGTAATTGAACCGTTACTCCTTTAAATATTGGAAGTAAGGATTAGAAAAATACCTGGAAAAGCTGCTCATTGTTTCTCTCGAGCGGCCGGGGAAAGTCCGCAGGTCCAAGGAACCCCAACCCATCGAGACTCAAAACAGGAAGTCAGGGCCAATGCTTTCTAAAATCTAAGGTTTGGAAATGCCTTTCTTTTTATACAACTTTTTTAATAATAGAAATCAAGCGTATGTACCTTTCCCTCTAAAGAAACGGTAAATGACTCATTTGCTACTAACATGGTAAATAACAATAAAATCATAAAGAGAAGGGTTGTTGACATGTCACGTGTTGTTCATAAACATTTTATAAGTCAAAAGATTCTATAAGACAATTTCACTACAGTTATGGATGGAGTGGGGGGAAGTCAAATGAGAGAGTGCACATTTGTTGCTGATCTCACACGGAATTTCACATGTACGCGTACATAAAAGAACAGTTTGTTCATACCTTCACAACATGAATATAATTGAGCAACAAGCACTGCGAGGTGTTCCTTGAAGGATCATACTTAAAATATTTATAAACAATATTTGTAGTCCCATATTTTCCTTGGAAACACCAAGTGAAAAAAATCAGTAAACACACGACAAAGTTCACAAGGAATAAGAATTACTTATTGGGCCTCTTCTACCTGCGGGATACCATCTGGAGACGTCATGACGCACCTTTTCCGCGTACGGGATGACGTCCTGAGACGGCGTGACCCTTCCTCTCCTCGGCGCGGGGGCCGAGCGGATGCAACCGCATACCTTAGGGTATTTGGCGAAGGGAGTTTCGCTTCATGCATAGACAGTGGCGGCTCGTAGGTATTCGCACGTTCGCATGTGCACACCCAAATAATTGCGGTGCAATGTTTCTTTATCATTTCTTAACATGAAGGGAATACAAGTCCTCTCAGATCGTTTACGAAACATGGTATTTCAAAACACGCGCCGTTCGGAAGCTGCGATTGACAGTCCGCCACCAATGCCCTTGGTGACAGCCAGGTAGAGCACACTCGGGAAATGCGAGCGCGCCGACGGTGTCGGTGGCTCCCGCGGGGCTGCAGGGGAAAGAGGGGGAACATGGCTTACACGCGGTAGGAGCACACTCCGGACAGTGCGGATATTACTGCGCAGGCGCGACCTCTGGAAGTGCCTTGACATGTCGTGAAGATATAACACTCGGCTAGCACAAGTTTTTAAGAGAAGTAAGTGTGGCAATGATCGACGAAAGTGTGAGATATCTCTCCACTTAAATAAGCTCTCACCCCTTCCAAAGCAATTCTTCGGTAGCGCGCGAAATGCAAACGCATTGCTATGCAGTGTTGCATTCATAATTATTGTGTTAATCGAATTTTATTTGCACATTTTAAAGCGAGTTGCAATTACAAACCCATTCCGAAGCATGTGAAAATCAAAATGTATTGTGTAAACGTATGTAGGAGGCTACTACTTTTTAATGCGTTTTGAAAAACCGAAGTTAGAGTGTTCGTTTTCTGTGAAGTGTGTTTGTACAACTGACCATGAATAGCGTCGAAAATATTAAAATAGAGTAACATCAATGAAAAACTCACAGAAAAAATCGCTGAAAGGAAACTGTATTTACTAAAGCGACACAGACTTTGTGTTACGTCAGTCAGTGTAGAGGAAAACTATCAAGATTTTTTGAGTATTGGGTATAGAAACTTGAACTTTTAACCTTAATTTTTTACAGCGAGTTATGGAAAATACTCCGTAGCAAAAGTGCAAGTAAAAAAGTTTCGAATCTATATGTTTCTTGACACTCTTTGAAAAACGTTCTGGAAGTGCCGAGTCATGCGGTAACACGACGCAAGTAGTAAATATTTCGGAGGGGTTCTTGCCGAGTGAAGTCGAAACGGATGTTGTGAGAAGAAATGCGGTCAGCCCTCGGTGATAAAAGGAACTCTTCAACATGTTATCAAACTTCATAAGATGCCTTGTTTCTAATTGTCATTATTTGTGTTAATGAATATATGTGTATGCTTTTAATGTATGCCTGTGCGTATGGGCATGTGCGTTTGTGTATGAGAGAGAGAGGGAGAGGGTGGGAGGAAGGTAGAGAGAGGGAGAGGGTGGGAGGAAGGGAGAGAAAGGGAGAGGGAGAGGGTGGGAGGAAGGGAGAGAGAAGAGGGGCGTTGCAAACCCTAATGACCACGAGCCGCCACTGTGCATAGACAAATAATATAAGTGCTCTGTGGCATCATGTAGCGGGCCCGCCAGGGCAGCTGTTCTAACGCTGCGGCGGGAGTGTTTTAGAGCGAAAGAGAAAACTTTTCAAGTACTGGGCACTTTGCATATGAGTGAGGAACCTAGTTACCAAAAACTACTCTATACGGCAAGGTATGATCGGAGAAACCATAGAAAACTACCGTTCAGTAAACACGACAACTAGATTTCTTCCTCAGTCAACGGCAGAACTCGACCTAGCTAGACGAATCCGCCACCCTGGGGACTCGAACCCTAGGACCTCCCGGTCAGAAACTCTGTCGTGTCAATAGTTGTTCCTCTGAGCCATCTCAGCGAAAAAAACACAATGAATTTCCCTCAAATACCTATATGATTCTACTGAAATACCGGCATTTACTTATGAAAATACCGGTATTTTGATGAGAGAATACTGATATAATACCTTAAAAAAGGCATTTTACCGGTATAGACATTGGATAAAGGTAAAATACCTCTACAAATACCGGTATTTTGAATAAAGGTATAATAGGTATTTCTATACCGGTATAAATACCTTTACCGCTATTATTTCTCTATTCAGTCCCTAGGAAGAGGATGAGAGCGGAAAAATAATTACAACAAAAGAAGACACATGAAAATATGGGAAGAATACACGAAGTAGTTATATGAGAAGGACTTTCAAGTAGAGGAGTGGATAAACATTAATGATTACGTAGATGAACCAGAGAGTTTTGTAGAGAAAATGCATTGGTTCACAAAACAACTGAAAAATGGGAAGTCCCCGGGTGTAAATAATATCCTAATCGAACTAACAAACTAAGACACAGGGGAAGAAATCATGGTGAAACTAATACAATTATGCAATGTGATCTGGAAATGAAAAGAGATATCAACAGATTGGAAACGCACTAAGTTTATTCCATTACCAAAGAAAGGCGACAGCTGAGATTGTGAAAATAACAAAACAATTGCATCACGCATGTTGGTAGGATAATCCTCAAAATAATTAACAAAAGATTAGAACCGTATCTCGAAAGAGAATTGATAGTAGAACAGGCTGGGTTTAGAAAAGTAAAATGAACGAGAGATTTAATAGCTAACCTGAAATGGATCCTGGAAAAAACTCGGGGAATTTCAAAGAGATCTATTCACAAATCACCAGCAAAAACTCCTAAACGCCCCACTCTGATTTTCCTTTGAAGAGCCCAGAGCGGTTATCCTCATTTTTACTGTGTATTATTGTGTACATATGTACCGTATATCAACCAAACAGTTCTATAAAGTGACTGTGTACGTATCAGAAAAGTATTTAATTAAAAAAAGAAGTATACATGTGCTTTCGCGACGACTCAAACGCATTTGACTGCCTTGACCATGAATTAATGTGGCTGTTGCTACAAAAGATGGGAGTGTCAATACACTTCATTGAACTTATCAAATCACTATACACGAATCAAGATCTAAAATCACGAACGAGCATAGGGCAAACAGCTAGTTCCCTTTCAACAAAGGAGTGAGACAGGGTTGCGTACTGTCACCAGGATTGAGGGAATACAGGACCAAGAATGTACACAGAATCTTTTTTGAGAATGGCACACATAGAGGAAATGGACATAGGCATCAGAATTGGAGGAAGGCAAATCAACAACTTGAGATATGCTGATGACACCACGCTCATTACTGATAACAGGGAAAATCTTGAAAGATTAGTAATCAAAGTAGCGAAAAAGAACAAGAAAGCGGGACTTAAATTATATTGAAAGAAAACAACATTTATGTCAACTGGTAAAAGGAAGCTTGAACATCAACGGAGAAGTAGCATACATGGCAGACGAAATTAAATACTAATGAATTACAACTCTGGATACTGTACAGAAGAACAAAAGAGAGGAATAATTTTAGGAAAAAGCAGCGGAAAGAAAATTACACAAATTCATAAAATATGCAGGCATATCACGTAAGACCAGTGCTTGATTTGTAAAATTTTAGGTCCCGGAACGCGCTCCAAATTATTTATTAATTTAATGGAAATGGTTATATATTTATAATATAATTTAAAAATTATCACCGAGGTACAGGAACGCCGTTCCGTCGTGTTCCGTCAGAAATCAAGCCCTGCGTAAGACCAAAATGCAAATAATCGAGAAAATAGTATTCATAATCCTGTTGTGTGGGTGTGAAAATTGAACATTGAGAAAAGCTGAAAAAAGAAGATGCTTTTGAAGTATGGGCACGGTAGAAAATATTGAAAGTACAATGGGAGGACCAAAAGACAAATTCCTAAATTTTGAAAAGAAAACAGAACATTCTCTAAAATCCAAAGCTAAAAAATTGAAAATAAAATATTTTGGACATACTATGAGTCGAACAAAATTTCTAGAAAAGGATATTATGCTTGGAATGGTAGAATGAAGTGAATAGAACGGAAGAAAAAGATGTAGGTGGCACAATGAAATAATTAAGGCTACCAACCACACATGACCAGACATAAATGTGTCCAAGACAGAAACCATGCGAGAAAACTAATACACAATATCACAAACAAAAGCAAAAGGCAGTTCGAGTCCGAGTGAGCAATGAACAAAAATGCTGGCATCATATTGCTGTGTATATTCAGATAGGGATGGCTTGCGATCTATGCTTTAGTACTAGTTCTCTGCGTGCCCAGACGCCGCGAAGAATTGGGGCCTGCAAACGAAAGGAGAGATTCTCACAGCCGCTGCTTGGCCGGGACTGGAGCCGACAAATAGACATCATCACACTGAACAGTATGTTTGACACCCGCAGTCTTTCATGAGTACATTCTGCCATTATTAGGGAAGAACTCGCCGAATTATCGGCTCGTCCCCTCCCAGATTCGAATAGCAAGAAAAGCGAAGGCATGATGCTCAATTAATGCAAATGCAAACATCAATGTTCAAAATTAAAACAACTCTCAAAAACATGGTTTAGTAACCTCGAACAAGTTCATGCGGAATATAGTTTTGACAGTGGCCGTGTTTGTTAATTTATAATTACGATTTAGACAAAATGGCATAAGGTAGTTGAAAGAATACCAGCGTAACTAAGCCTGAAAACTAGCCCTCAGGGTCATCTCAATGAGTCACAACTTCCTCAAATGGGTACAGGAAGATGGTCGAGAGGCCTTACACCTAGAGTGTTTGCGTTGGCCGGCTCTCCGCGTACGGGAGGACATATGTAGGAAATGCCAGAAAAATGGGATCATCTCTTGGGCCGAAGATAGTCTACTGGATGAGGATGTTACAATCAGCGTTCCATTTATTCAAACACATGAATTGACAGTGGTATAATCCAATATTATTTCATATTATAACTCCTATAAAATTGTGGTTATCGATTCTTTTCATTCACAAACAACTCATCAAGCTTAAAACATCTATAATAAACATCAGGTTTCACAAATGTTTCATTTTTTTTTTTTTTACGAAATATGTTCATGTTTCTATACAAAATCTATGTTTTGAAAATATCAACATCAATGTTGCATCCCTATTTTCGACACAGATGAGGATCGCCGATTTAATACTTTTGCGTTCTGATTCACATTCCCTAATATTCCCTAATACACACACACACACACACACACACTCACTAACATGAAATACACTACCATATATTCCGGGAGACCGGTCGGGAGCTTAGAGCTTGTCCCGGCTGGGCCGGTGCCCTGCTGGTGGGAGAGTCCGGTTAGGGGGAAACCTCACCAGCCGACGGTAGGCCGGCGCCCGATCACCGCCATCTCCCGAGAAAAACATGCACTACACTAACGGGACTAATGACCAAAGCAGTTGACGTGCCCGGAAACACGAAAAAATCAATCAAAAACTGTACCGTGCCCTAAGTAGACATAGGAAACGAGTATTTTAGCCAAGAAAAATGTATTTGGTGTCCCTTTTCGCATTGTGATTCTCCTAATTTGTGTGGAAGTCTTTGATTTACTTTTTGTAGGTAATAGCACGCAAAATATACGAAGTTATTGAAATAAGAGTCAGCGTTATATACGGGCAATCAATTTATCGGTATTAGGACTTTTTGTTTTCGACCATAGAAAGGAGTTGTTCCAAAAAGCACTGCAGAGATATTCTAATGTTTTTATATGGCTTTTCGAAAATATTTTATCATTATTTTTATTTTACAACACTTCACTGTATAATTTAAAAAAAAAAATCAAGACTGTTACTTCTTATTGACTTTTCTACTTTGAATTTAACTTTCAACCACAGACCATCTTCCACAACAATACTTTGTATTTGAGAACTGTACATTCCATGTTATATGCCAAAATATTAACAAACAAAACAAGTGAATTCAATTTAATTCTGCAAAAACTTTCCATGAATATGTACAAACTGTTTGCCCAATTCTGACAAACAAGTAATTTTGTCACTGAAAATCACCAAAAATATGTAGCTTTTAAAATGTAAAGAAAACTCTATATCAAAAAATAGGATAATTAAAAATCAATATAAAATATGCATTAATTTGTCTTCTTCTTCTTCTGCGAGTGGAACTACACCATGCGGCGTCTCTCGCACCCAAGCTTCACCCATCATCTTCGATGTGATGATCTCTCATTGTCTGTCGCACACCATCATACCATGCGAGTCTTGGTCTACCTCTCTTTCTGTGCATTGGCACCTGCCACCTCCAAGTTTTTAATGTCCATCTTTCCTCCGGCATTCTTCTAAGGTGACCATACCATTTTAACCTTCTCCCTTCTATTGTATCCATTATATCTGACATGACACCCATTTGCTGCTTTATATTTTCATTCCTGATTCTTTCCATTAACGTTACACTACAGCTGCGTCTCCAAAACTCCATTTCCATAGCCTTTAACTTTTTCTCATTACTTTTTGAGATCTCCCACAACTCAGCACCATACAGTGATATACTTTCCACAACTGCTTTATAAATTCTAATTTTCACTTTATTAGAAATATTTTTATTCCACATTATTGAATGCAATTGCCGAATAGCAGATTTTCCTTGCCGAATGCGATGTTTATTATTAATTAATTTGTATTTATTAATATTATTTGTATTTATTAATTATATTAATTTGTATTTATTTAAATTTCATTCATACATCCATCAACTTTCCAAATAAAACTTTCCATTCAGATTTTACATTTGCTTGCATGAAAATCTTTCGTTTCAAAATTATATAACAACTATTCAAATCAAATTATTTGACATTTTAATTAAACAAATATATCAAATGTTCTCAGTTCTGTTCATTTACATGTTTTAGATTTCAAATTATTTTTTTGTCACTTATTACCTTCATCAAACACAAACTGTAGTTTGTCTCCTAAGTTCATTGGAACATTAACCTTCAAATCTTAATCAATTCATTGGACATTTTAAAAAAAAATTTCAATAGTACATTATCATTGAATGAATCTAGTGTATTTAATCTCAAAACAGAATTCTAAAAAAATTGTATTGAATTTCTTGTCCAGCTCTCCTGCAACATTCAAACAGGTAGGAAAAATAAATAACCGAGATAACTGGATAATACTTTCCTCAAAAATGAGTACCTGATTGTCAATCAAATCAACAAGAATATAATTTTAATATTTAACACATTTACCTTTTACTTAAATACATGCAACTTCCTTTAAATACATGCAAATAAAGATTAAGGTAATTACTATAATACCTAACAAATATTTCTTTAATATTAGTTTGGAATTTACAAACCGAAAAGCCTTCAAGAAGATTGTACAAAAGCAATATCATTTGGACTGTCATTATTTGAAGATGTTAATATTCAAAAATGAAATGCTAAATATTCCTTCAGTTTCTTCCAACTTAAAATTCAAACTGCTTAGACCAAAACAAAATCCTAACAATGATGATGAAAGATTCAAAATACACTTGGCAGTTACCAAAAATTGGGATCTAACAGACTATTTGCCAACAATTTTGAATTCAGAAGACAAATTCTACATGCTTATTAATATAAAAATATATATCTTTGAAATAACGTTAATTAAAGTTTCATATTAATTTAAAATGCACTTTGTTAATAATAACAAAAATTTTCAGAGATATTCTTTGCTACTTGTTTGAAATAAATATATCTTGACAAGCAGGACGCAATGTCTTCTATTCATTGAATTGCCCTAAACCACAGCTGAAAATACTGATGAGTGAAATTTTCCTTTTCGTAATTCCAACTTCACTATTTCTTTATGAAGTTTGTTGTTTCTACATCAAATTCACATTTTGCATGTCATTATCAGATGCAATTGTAACGCCCATCCTCTTCTTATAATGTAACTTTATTTCTTTAACAGAATGTTTTGGCAGTATTTGGAATTATTGCTTTCAGAATTTTTGAGTGAATGAAGAAAACTATATATACATATCTAATTAAAAATTAAAGTAAGTTTAGTACTAGTAACAAATACTACAAAGGCTTCTTATAATTACCACTGAACACAATGATAGAAGATAGTGAAGAGAAAAACTTTAAAAACATCGTTCATATTAATGTAATTTAAAGCACACCTCATGAGAGAAAAAAATTGGAAAAAATCACTGATGATTAAATAATAGGTACTTAGTGCGATCACTTCTTACTCTACTTTGTGAGAAATCTCGTGATTGAGAAGATTTCCTTCGTGATAAAAATGAATTTTTGGGTTAAAGTTCGGAACACGGTACACCCTTATAGCGGTTTCCATTAGCCGCACTGGTGCGCACTCAGGGCAGCTTTCGTGTTCCATTCGACCGCTAGGGCGCACCAGAACATGCAAAGAAGCGCATGTTCCATTCGCACATCGACACGGAACCAGGGCGCACTCGGGGCGCCCTAAACTGGACTGACGATCGCGTCAGTCCAGTCCAGTACACCGGGCCATTTTGAGGTTAGGTACGGAAGTTATCCATGCTGATTTAGATTCGTGGTGAAATTGTGAAGGCAATTGAGGATCTTCTGCCACCGCACGCCACTGGTTTCGAACACTATCATGAATGCTTGGAAGGAATGAAATTTTCTCTTCTCAAAGCCACAATCCACAACTGTTTGAACTTCTCATCAGCAGGAAAGCTATAAAAAAATCGGGTTTCAGCAGAAAAATTCTCGACCCTAGCGAAAATCGGTATGTCCACCAATGTTCGCGAGATGTACGCGCAAACGTACACAAAGCGCGCACGGAGTCACATCTCTTATGTACGGAACGTGCAAAAGAGCTTGCCGCGATATCCATTTTTGTGTACCAAATGTGTACTTTGGCCCAAATGAATGTACGCTTGAGTGCGAACTGAAACGTACTTGATGTGTTCACGATGGAATCGAATGGGCGCGTACACGAAATGCACATCGACGTAACCGTTGCAACCCGTGGAAACCATCTTCCCTCGGAAAAAGTTGTACTGGAAAACTTCCACAATTCTCTCTGAAATTGTCATTAGCTGAACCCATGTGAAAAGTTTCCACATTTGACTTCAATTAATTATATGTATTGGCCTGTGATGGATTACTTCACTAGGTGTTAACTTCATTGACCCAACCTAACCTTACCAATGTGAGTGTTCTCAAACAGCAAAACCTTTCATTGCAATTTAATCATGTATATTTCCACATTCGGTTTGGTAACCACATCTCACCCACTGCCAGTGGCTAAGTTCTTCTTCTTCTTCTTCTTCTTCTTCATTCTGCTAATTGTACTTGTGAATGGATGTATTTCGCCGAATTTGAGCATCTCAGGGCTGGGAAGAACACAGTCCTACACCATTTCATGTTAAAAATGAATTGTAAGGCATAATAGAACTCGAACATAAAACTATTAGGAATCTATATCTGAAATGACCGTAATAAGTCTGCCAAAATTTAAGACTATTTACAGGAACACTAATTTCAAGCTTACGGGCCACACAGAATTTTACTTATCACCTTTGGTCAAAATCTGACTTAGGACTATGGTTTCAAGTCTTTCATTTAAACTTTCTTGCTCTCAATTACATAATGGTAATGGGCACAATAAGGATTCGTGTTGGTGCATGTATTAATAAGAAAATTTGAATTCTCAGCTCAATTTATTGGAAATACCGGACTGCGTGTTAGATCTATTCTCAATTGTCTACACAGCAGGATCATCCCAGCTTGAGGAGAAATTTCTAGGCGACAAGAACTGACAACGATGAGGAAATAATCAAATTCAAAAATGGCTACCACAAATTTTGGCTACAAAAGCCAATCCCGCAAATGTACCCTGGATTGTGATCAATTGTTCAACGATTTTTGATAGCATTCCCATCGTCATATTTATGTTACCATGGATTTAGTTCTGTGGTAATGTTGCCAACTTAAAAGAATCGTTTGCATGTTACCGAACGCGGTGACTGACGCCTGTTTTTGAGTAAATTCGAATCTGATATTAACAAACTTGTTAAAAATCATCACATTCATCCCTTCCATTAGGTAAGTTTTAAAATTTAAATGTTCATTTCAATTTGAATGGAAGTTTTTATAAATATTATAAATTAGCGTTGTAATTGCTCCATTAATTATAAAGTCTCGTTCAAAATGTAATTTTATAAATTAACGTGATGATTGCGATTGTGATTTTTAAGATGTACAGTCAAAAATTTTGAGGGGCGCTGCAAAATAATTGATTCTCAAAGTGGGCGGGAGACAAAAAAGTTTGAGAACCTCTGTTTTAGAGGTAGTAATTCACTACACATAGAGACAATATTTATCCACTTTTTTGTTATCAGGACCCGGCAATAAGATCTTTTCTATCTAAAATTCACTTTTTTCCGCAGCATTACAATACTTTCCCTGAACTGCGTAAACCGTAGAGATAAAGAAAAGGCCATTGATCACACTTCCAGGTTCTCTTCGTAACAAATAAGTCACAATTACACATATGCTTCGAGGGGGGGGGGCATGCACAACTCCCAAGCAATTTCTGGAAACAAATTTCCATAGCATCACACTACGCAAGTAAAACAAAATACACCATATTTCTCACACCTTTAAAGAATTCATAAAGCAGATTGCATGTACTCCTTCTCCGAGAAGCAACAATACACTGAAAAAAAGGATACCATAATTCCCAACTAGATTTCAATAGTTACACAAAACCTTCGTATGCGAAACAGAGACCTTGGTGCTTTACTCCCTTTCCTAATTACAACAGCATCTAAGATTGCTGACCTTGATAGACCAACCTTGATGGACCAACCGGCCTGTGATTTCTGAGAGGTTGATGTTGCTTCATAAACGGACCTGTCGGCCTTATCAAGCCTAATCATGTTGCAAAGCACTAGGTGGCCAAAACAGCCAGGTACCTTGTCAGATTAATTACGTATTGAAGAAAATATACATTGAAAAACATTCAACATCTGTTAAACACACACACACACGTGTGTGTGTGTGTCTATATATATATATATATATATATATATATACATATACATACATACAGTGGATCCACTCTGAACCAAAGTTTTGTACCTCAATAAAGTAGTGTGGAAATGATATCCGCTCGAACATTTTAAAATCGTTCAAATGCTTCGCGCTGAAAATCAACGCTCCACGGCTCGGTTCCGCTCGACTATTTTCGCATACTTCCGTGGCTCCGCATTCGCTGTCCCGAGACACAAGTCCTGATATCAGCCGAGGGTCAGCGGAGGGTCAAGCGGAAGCGCGTGGGCACGCCAACGGCACGCCGCCGCGAGGACATAACTAGGAGGACATAACTATTCAGTTCATTTTGGAAGGACTAAGAGAGTGACTGGCCCTTCAGGAATATTTCTTCGAAGTGGCGAAAAGCGCATCGTTGTGAAAGTTTTCAATTTGTTATTGTAGAAAAATACGTCGTTGGCAAAGCAAATCGTTGAACGTACTATGAGTTCACTGGTAAGTACCGTATTGAAACTTATCGTGCTGCATCAGTGTGGATTATAATCTAAAAGGATATTGGTGGATATCTTTTAATAGGTGCCAGACTACAGAGTCTAAAATACCTCTTTGAAGTGAAAATCTTATTTCATTGGAAGTAAACTGGCGAATGAAGTTCGAAAGAAAATGATACCTTCATTTACACCGCCTATTTGAAATCAAACAAGAATTGTCAACCAAGATTAAAAGAGAATGGTGGAATGGAATTGCAACTTTTAGGTACGTATATATTTCTATCATGAGTTGTAATAATAGAAAGGCATATATTAGTTTGTGTGCATTTCTATAACCTACAAAACTTGGCCATTAATCCAGCTCAAAGTTATTTTAATGTAAATTGTAAAATTCCTCTAAAAGCTTATGTCAAACAAGATAAACAATTATTTCGTTTTACATAATCGGTTTGAATCCTTTCAATTCAAATTCTAATGTTGTTAAGTGGATATAGAATTCAATTACTTCCAAACTCATTATTTACCTATTAAAAAGTTTAAGTTATTTGATTAGTTTTTAATACTCGATTAAGCATTGCAAATTCGTATTAAAATGTAAAGAAATAATATTTATTATGTTGCCAATTCATTGAAATAATTTTAATAGTCTTGAAGTGTCATTAATGGCAATTGGAAATTCTAGAATTAATTGTGTAGTATTCCTATATGTTATAAGTGTACAGAATTTTGATTAGTGTATTTAAATTGAGACTAAAGCCTATCATGTTCTGTAAATAATTGAACAAAATAATAATGCATTCCTAAAAAAACTGCTGTAAAACACTTTCTATTTTTTTATTTTTTAATAATTATCACTTTAATTATATTTTCAAATACTATTGTATTAATTTTATTTTTCTGGTAGTTTTGGCACAGGTGATGGAAATTGGTCATTGAAACAGGTGATGGTTCATCGATGCAGATATTCATGGATATTGTTAATTCTAAATGGCTATTGCATTCTATAACAAGATCATGAAGATGTATTTGAAGGTGATGCCAATATACATTTTGCTAATTTTGCAAGCATCATGGACTTTTGTGATTTCATTCGTATTTAACATTCACAAAATGTGTATACATTAATGGTTCAATTATTTTAGTGTGTATCATTTTTGACCAGGCAAGTTATTTTAAAATTCTCATTAGATAATATAACTTGTATTATAATTTCGTTATAGTTTCAATGTGTACTATTTAGTAGTGCTCTCAGAATGACTACAAATGAGTATGAGTAATATAAAAAATTCACATTCCCACTAGAAAAGTGTCATTAACTTCAAAATGCTGGTTTTTCAGGACATTGTTTTACAACTAGAGTTCTGAATCAAGTTCATGGAGTGTGACAATTTGTAATTTTCTTTTGAAAGATTATTAATTTTTACTTTGGTTTCTAAGGAAAAAAGGTTTCAAGTTTTTCATAATTTAGGGTTCTCCACAGTGTGCTGTTTGTGGCAAATAGTAAGGATAACACTGCATTCTCAAACATGCAATGATTTTGGCTATTATTCATCTTCAAAATTGCCAGAGAAAAATATCTCAGATTGTGTTAATGATTCTTGGGCAAAGAAATGTCATTACTGTTGTAATAGTGTTGACCTTGATAATTTTCTGAAACATTTCCCTTGCCAAGTGAATAAAATACTTTCCTCTTCAAATAAAACAATTCAATATTACTAGACATGATTCTCGTGCCCTTTAAAATGCTAAAACCTGCATACATATGCCAAATAAAATTTGACAAAACATGCACAGTCAAATTTTAGCTTGGTATTTTTTTCATTGTCATTTGAAACAGGAACACTAAACAATTTTTCAAAATTTTACTCAGTCAAATTCATCCTTTTGTGAAAAATGAATCTTTTTGAACATTCTACTACACCACCAGATGTAATTGGAGCATATTTGTAAGATGAAATCTGAGCCAATGTCAGATCAAATTCTGCATTTTCTGCTCTTGAATCACAATTTTTTTTTCTTTAAATTTCATAGAAATTTTAAATTGAATTTGAATTTATTGGTTTTTATAATTTTTCCTCAGCAGTCACACTGGCATGTCCAAACACAAATTTCAAAGACATTGTAATATCTTCAACAATATTTAATGACTTCAATAGAGGTAATCCTGCTGTTTTCAATTTCTGAATTGGTATAGGCAATTTTACAAAATTTAATTAAATATGCATTTTTATTTTATTTTTTTATATACATGGTTTTATAACATATTTTATTTTATTTTTTGCATGCAAGCAGACTGAGTCTGCACCTAATTATTTTCCCTTCCATTGTATCACTGTCAGTTACCAGTGATACTGAGTAGTGATCTATGTGTGTGTGAAATTAATCAATAGTATTCAAAGAATATAATCCTAAATTTTGAAGCAATCCAGAAAAGTATGCATTTAAAAAATAACTTGCCAAATTTAAAAGTCACTTCAGAACTGGTTATTAATTTGCTAAGAAAACTTATTATTTGACTCATCCAAAAAAATGAAGGCCAATCATTTCATCCCACGCTAAAGTGATGAGTCTTCTCCCACCTTACACAATACTAAAATTATGATTTATCCCGACCTCTCACTATATTTATTCGCTGTTATTGAGTGCACTTTCTTCTCTATAATTTTTTATTGTTGCATTCAGATGATAATAACAATAGTTATGACATTAACTTGTTGGGAGTGTGGGATTTGTAAATGCAGGCCAATGAGCTTATTCATTGTCAAATGGGCAACGAGGTTTCTAAGCAATGAGATCAATTCAAATTGCAGGTAAATCAATCCTGGGCAATACATTTTAATTCCACTTTTTAAATTAATTTAACTAATTTTATTTTATTTTATAAATTGTGTGTACATTTAGATTTCAGAAATTGAAATAACAGAAGTACAAAATATAAATGTGATTTATGTTGGTGATTTCTTCCATATACTTTTTTGATTTTAACAGTATGTAAACTATTTATGAATTCATTGTAATTGTAAACTAAGTGTTAATTTTATGTAGATGAATTTTGTGCTAGTGAATGCACGAACCGTAAGTATAATGAAGGGACTAATAGAATTGAACTTTTAATAACCAAAATTAATATAAACATAAAACAAGAATATTAAATTTGTAAAATGAAAGGTTAAAAGAAATAAACAACAAATACATTCGAAAATAATTTTCAGCTACATATTTAGCCATAATTTAAATAAATCTTGGCGTTTTTATAAAATAAATGTGAATGAAATTTGTTTTTTGGGAATCAGTAATAAAAGTTGCTGTTTAAATGTACTTGTGAAACAGTTTTAAAATAGTTTTGAAACAGTTATAAAACGTTTTTAAAATAATTTTGTAACAGTTATAAAATATTTTTGAAATAATTACTAATGACTGTAAACATGTTATTAGTCTCCTTGTGTATTTAATCCACCTGATCACATAAATGATTAAGTGGTACATCAATGTTTCATTATCATTTGTTAGCTATTAAGTTTGTGTCAATATATTTCATTCTATTGTGAGTTATGTTATATTTTACACAAATTTTACTTTACTAAATAAATATTTTAATGTTAAATTCTAATATTTTATTTTTAGGTACATGCTGTTTCAGAATATTCATTATATATATATATATATATATATATATATATATATATATATATATATATATATATATATATGTATATACACACACACACACACACACACACACACACACACATACCTGATACCTGAATATATAAATGCATAATTTTTCTGCAGTTATTTCTGTTTTTATGGTGTCTGGTTGTGTAGGTAAATATACAGATCTGTTGTTGGATCAAAAATAAT
The DNA here is from genome assembly GCA_011170035.1 of Teleogryllus occipitalis. Taxonomy (NCBI): domain Eukaryota; kingdom Metazoa; phylum Arthropoda; class Insecta; order Orthoptera; family Gryllidae; genus Teleogryllus; species Teleogryllus occipitalis. The sequence continues at coordinate 76,312 of BLKR01003642.1, read as the reverse complement.
GAATATTCTATTAATAGCAAGTACTACGTATAACCCATCCTATACCCATCAACGATCAGTAATTGTAACACCAATAAGAAATGCTTCAATATGGCAACACGTACGGCTGGCCCTTCAACCAGTATAGCTGTGCAAGCCAACACGGAAGGCCGGCTCCTTCTATCAGTTTCGCCCGGATGCGTCATGACGGTAGGCTGGATCCTCCAACCTGTGTTGCTCGCTTATGCCGAGCAGATAGCCAACTCTTCCAACAAGGTTGCTTGGACTCGGCAGCTTCTACCCGTGCACTCTGACAAGGTGAATTCAGACGAGTGCAACAAGGGACTCTTTACGATGCAACTTTTCGTTCCAACTATCTCCGTCACGAAACAGCAACAGTGAACCTGGTTGGGCCTATATTATCATGCGTTCCCTTGATACAGTATAATGGATCAGGTATACTGCAACTGTTCTTTTTTCTCCGTGTACAAAAATAATGGACACCGCAGTATCACCGAGGGAGGTGGCTCAGAGCATCCACTGGTGTCACTGCAGGCCCTCTGACCGGGAGGACCTAGATTCGAGTCCCGACGACGCGTCGGCAGGATTTTTGACACTAGCTAGTCAGCTAGGTCGATTTCAGTCGCTGTCAAGAGGAGAATTCTAGCGGCCGGCTGCTGTGATCGGTAGCTTTCCGTGGTTTCTCTGATCAACACCAGGTGACTGCCGGAGCAGTATCCTTACAAACGGGCCAGGACCACGCGCGATCTTTCCTACCTCTTCTTTATCCTCACCCCTTACACACACTTACACTCACATGCACTACACTACCACACATGGGGGGAGACCAGTCGGGGGCTTCGTGCTTGTCCCGGCTGGATCGGTGTCCCGGTGGTGGGAGATACCTGGTTGGAGAAAACTCCGTTACCCGACGGTAGGTCGGCGCCGGATCTCGCCATCCAGCGGAGGAAGACCACCGCCACCTCCCGAAGAAAAACATACACCACACTTACGGGACCAATGACCCTAATAGTTGACGCGCCCGGTATCACCAACAATCAATCAATCCGAAGTATCCATATACACTGTGCGAGTGGTGGTGTTTTTATGAAAAAGTTATTACGTTTTACGCTTAGTTAAAATGTAGAAGTTTATTCTCTTACTCGGAAATTACCTAATGCTTCATGGTATGGGAGTTGTGTCGAAGAAAAATATGTTTGGTAAAATATTGTATTAGTAAGGGAAGTTATATAATTATGATAATTATCAATTGTGGCGCAATGTTTCATTGGCCTCAGTATGGGGTGATTAGTTGATGCCTTAACTCGGATTTTCGAAAAGCGGATAATCATCCCTGCTAATGTACTTATTAGCAAGTAAACAACACTGGCTAAATGCCCGAGAAAATAATATCCTCCAGCGAATCCTCTCCTCATCAGATTCCATACTAACTTCATACCACGTTAGCTGGGAACGTCTAACGTAATGGATGACAATTTCAATGAGATTCAAAAATTATCAATGCAGTGCTGGAATTCCCTTATCGCCATTTTCTTCTGTGGTGATGCTCTATTTCTTTTTAGCCTAAAACTTACGAAATATTTATGAATTTATCGTTGTTTTCTTTCATTAATTTGTAATAGTCATTTTCAAGAATTACACGGTGACACTAGAGCACCGCCGCGTATTTCCTCTCGTTTCCGTCATATCGTGGTGTTCTACGGCTGGGACATGCAAATACCCCGCGCGAGGAAACGCGTCTTTGTTACACGGATAGAGGCAAATAAATCATTCGATAGTCGTTTGCAATAGGGCTTTGGACAGAGGAAAAAAAGTCAGTTTTCCATCGCGCTCTAGAACTTACAAGGATTGTAGAACAATAATTATCCTATATTTTTTATCCGGCATTTGTGTTTCATACTTAAAATTTCCTCTTTAGTTTCAATCTTTCTTTTACATCTTAATTGCATCATCAGCACAGGACAGACAATATTGTTGTTAGAAATATTATATGAACCTATTTCATAGAACAGAACGTATTTCCTCTCGTTTCCGTCATATCGTGGTGTTCTACGGCTGGGACATGCAAATACCCCGCGCGAGGAAACGCGTCTTTGTTATTTCCACGGATAAAGGAGCGTTAATCATTTACAAGGCAAATAAATCATTCGATAGTCGTTTGCAATGCAATAACATCATTAAGCTATGAAACTAGAGACCGCCTCGAGACACTACAAAAATGGGAGAGACCGTTTCCCCTGTATTGGCCACGGGTCCCAGAAGTCGCCCCTTCTGAGCGTGCTCTAACGCCTAAAAGGATTGTACAACAGATGTTAATACATGCATTTCGTAGAGAATTGTGTCCACTTTAAATTTTGTGTACGAAGGCCTTTCAATAACGCGAGTAGTTGTTGAAATGTAACCAATTTCTTTTTTTTCTTTTGTGAAGCCAACATTTTTCGAGTTGGCAAACCTCAAAACCTTCCTTTACGGTATCCCAGAAAAAAGTGTAATACAAAAATTTGAAGTATTTTTTAATACAATTTTGAATATGTGTAGGCTTTGAGTAAAGAACCCTCCAAAATGAAAATATCCTTTTGAAACTCGCAGGGCTTCTAGTTTCTTCTTCAGAGGACATCAACTGATGTAACTGTAATGCCTCTGACCAGGAGGTCCTACGGTTCGAATCCCGACGGTGGCAGAATTTTCGAAACTACCTACACAGCTGGGACGAATTCAGTCGCTGTCTGGAGGAGAATTCTAGTAGTCGACTGCTCTGATAGTTTTCCGTGGTTTCTCCGATCAACACCAGGCGAATGCCGGAGCAGTACCCTAACAAACAGGCCACAGACCGCGCGCGAATTTTCCTTTCTTTTCCTTGTCCTATTCTCACCCCTTACAATCACATGCACTACATTACCACACATGCCGGAAGACCATTTGGGAGCTTGGAGCTTGTCCCGGCTTCAGCAGTGTCATGCTGGTGGGAGATACGTGGTTGGGTACACTTTTTTCGTAAGCCCATGTAGGTCGGAGCAGATCTGGCCAACCAAGCGATCACCGCCGCCTATCGCGATAAAAACAGGCACTACACTTACGGGACTAAAGACAATTTTTTTTTTTTTTTTTTTTTTTTTTTACTAGTCAGGTTTTCGCCTTGTTTCGCTCGAACATGGGATGGCACTGAATCAGCAGTCGTAAGCCTAAATCGTGTGCCCGCCCCATTGCCCCAAGAGGGCTGGGGGGCTCCCAGAAAGCGTCGCACTTCCACGTTTTGCCGTCAATCGATTTTTCTGTATCAAGGATCCAGAATACATGGAATGTGACTACGTAACGAGTTAAGAGGACATAATTTACACCATGTAGGAAAAATATTTATGCACCTTTTCGTTACCTGGGCCCGGCTGTGAGAGGTTTTCTATCGAAAAATTGCACATACTTGTACAGGGTATAATTCTTCAACTTTCTCTTCGTACAAAGTAAGGTGAGGAAGTAAAATATTGTCTGACACGCATTACGTTTTCGGAAGGTGTACACGTCTTTCACATGGTATTCTAGGCTGCAGTTTTTTTCCATGCAACCCTCGTTTATTTGCGGCATTGACCTTAACAATTTGATGTGGAGGAAAGAGATAGAGGCGAAGTGCGAACACTCCAGTAATGCGTGCTTTAATAGGAACAATAACCGGAATTCCATGCTAGCGTAGCTTATTAAATATGTGCTAAAATTATTTGTAAAATGCGGAATAGATGCTTGTCCTCTATTTTCCGTGTGTGTTTGCTGTTGATTTTTTATTTGCTGTAATATTTTCATTGATAAGTTATGATTTATTTTCTTTATTTTGTTTCACTAACACAATTAATTGGAAAAACTGTATTTGAGTTACTTAGTGAATTTTTGGCAACCCTCTCTAAGACGAAAACCTGCCATGGCAGAATTTTTTGAAGGAACCTTCAGGTTCCGTCTTAAACAGTTTTGCTGTATACGAAACGAACGATTTTCTTTTCTTTTCGTCACGTCTTGCAGTTATTTCATCATTAGAATATTATAGAGGACATAATTAAAAATATTTTTCATAAATTTCCGGGCCCTAATAATGAACAATTCCTCATCTTTAAAGTACAACAACCAAGAAAGTCACGAAACACTGAAACTCAAGGAATGTTGTTAGTGAATTTCACAGAAAACACACTCGCACACTAGAAGGTGAGAAAAGATCGAAAATGACGGCTGCTACAGAGTTTTTATTTCCGGAAACAAGCTGAGAATAAGCGAGAAAGTACGGGAATAAGAGAGAAAGTGCGGGAATCGGTTTAAAGAACTAAATGTTATCGGAGTCAAAAATCTAACTACGTATACACTGTTTTCAGGACACGAGAAAGGTGACATATGTAAAAACGATGTCATATTTGCAGGCGAAATGTTTTAACATGAGCTTAGCCTTTCATTTCGCGAAAAACAAACAAGTATTTAAAAATATTACCGTCTGCATTGAGAACATTTTTTAGGTATTTTTCTGGCTAAAATTTAATAATTTGCAGAACTAACGTATGACGTATATTTTAGACGTAAATAACTTATTTTAGATTCTAACATATTTCTTCACTGTAATAAATAACGACGATTTCTTGTATCGCGCGAAAGTAAAAGCTTGTAAGATACGTGCGTTATAAAATAGTACATTTATTTATTTATTTATTTATTTATTTTACGTCAAAAAAACACTTGAAACTGCGTATGACGTGCTATGGGGAGAAGTGAATTCTGTGCACATTTTCAAAATTCTGTGATCCCTACACTAAGCCATATACTACATGAATTTTGAAAATTAAAAAAAAAGCTCTCATGTAATAAAATCTATTTTCAAGGATAAATAAGCAATAAATTTTGAGCTCTTATCCATGATGTCCTTCGTCATGGAATAATACTTCCTGCCGCAACAACATGGAACAGATAATTTGAATAACTATATTTCCCAATGAATTCTAGAAGACGTGCACAGATAATGAAGTTACATTTATTCCAGAAGCAAAACAAGGGGCCATCTCAGCATTTCCTCAATGGATCAGGGAAACTGGACGAAAAACCTGATCGAGATGGGGGTCATTGACCCGGAGGCTGCAGTACAATACTTGTTACAGGTTGTTTATACACATTTATACAGTCAAATTCGTAAATAATTCATTATGTATGATTGTTAAAATTAATGTTACTTTTCTTGTGATGCTCAGTGATGCAATATGAATTTGTGATGCAATATGACTTTGATAGTGTGAAAATCATTGAACGCCAGCACATGTTAATTTCAAATTTGTATTTTGAATATGAAAATACTACACAATACTCTTTCACATTATTACTTGTCATGAACATTATTTAATTAAAGGTAGTGTTGGGAAATGAATATCAATTGACATAGATATCCTGAGTAAATCTTAGTACACTTTGTTAAGGAATCCCGCGTAATTATTTCTTTGAAGGTTGGTAGAATATACGATGGATCGAGTTTATAAAACGGCTTCGCTGCCCTCGAAAATGTCTCATTTCGCTCGCTGCCTGCCCTATCCTGAGGTGATACTCGTGCGTGGATTAGGTTTAGAATTTTCTTCGTCCGCGCGCGCACGTATGTCATCGCGGGTATGTCCTCTTCCTAGGTCGAACACCTTCCATACAGGGAACGTCGCCTGTATGGAAGGTGTTCGAGAGGGTAGATGGGAGTTCCGCCAGATGTAGATTATGTAACCATCCATATTCTACATCTGGTAGTACCTCCAACCTGCGAGACCACATACGGCGGCGTCACCCCGAAGTGGAACAGGGGCAGCAGCAAGCGGAGAATACAGAGGGCGTCCTCCTATTGCCACAGAGCAGCATGGGACTCCTGGCTGCTCCGTGGCAATGGGAGGAAGTCATATTGCATGTACTACTTTATAACGCACGTACCTTACAAGCGTTTACTTTCGCGCGATATAAGAAATCGTCGTTATTTATTAAATGATCTATCGCATTTGATCAATTTTAGAGGACTTCCGGCACACTCCCGGAATTGGTCGGAGAAAACACGGGAAACTACCGCTCTGAGCAGCCGGCAGTTGGAGTTCTCTAAATAGTGGTTGAATTTCACCCACCGATCTGGCTAGAGTCGAAAATTCGCCACCGTGGGTCCGGTATTGGGACGTCCCACTGAACGATACCGGCTGAGTCTGGCTCAGAGCATTGCCGCCGTCTGCAGCCACTTTGATCGGGAAGTCCTGGGGTTCGAATTCCGACAGGGGTGGATCTTCTATACTAGTCGAGTTGTGGTCTAGCGGCTGTCTGGAGGAGAATTCTAATAGCCGGCTGCTCTCATCGTTCGTTTTCCGTGGTTTCTCTGATCAATACCAGGCAAATGCCAGAGCAATACGTTAACAAACCGGCCACAGACCGCGCGTGATCTTTCCTTCCGCTTCCTTGAACTATCTTCAAGGTTTACTTACATACACATGTAAGTAACACTACTATACGGGCCGGGAGACTAGAGCCTGTCCTCGCTAGAAGATACTCAAACCGGCGTGTAGGTCGGCGCCAGATATCACTATCCTGCAGGGAGCTGCAAGCTTTCACTACTATAACGGGTGTAATGGAAGTACCAGTCGACGTGCCCGAAAATATTTAATAAAAACCCGATGAACGCTGTTAAGAGACAATTTCAATTCAAACAATTTCGTCGCAAGAGGTTAGGGGAAAAACTAGTATTCTCTCCATCTTCAATTGACAACACTTTATCGTTGCTTTTATGAAACAATCCAGACTCGACTGAATTGTTTTAATTCATCTGTGAAGACATATATAGAAGACAGAACTCTCTTGTAAGCTATCAATTTGTAATAGCTTGCAGTTTGAATATTGCTTCACTTTTCATCATGTGATGAAGAAATCCTTTCTGCTTGTATCTATTTGAAAATGGCTCTCAACTTTCAAGATAGCATAAGTGTTGCCAAAACAAGTTGTGGCAGTGAATGTGTGTTTAGCATACTATACACGGAACACAATGTAGGGGGAAAATATTTACTATACTACCCTACTAATCACTAAAGAAAAAAAATTATATACAACAAAGTTTGTTGTCCATGTTTTTGTTATAAATTTCATTAATTTTGAAGATTTAAGGCCAGAAACAATTTTTTGGGTCACTTTTTCCCTAACACATGTAAGTTTCACCTTTAAATGTTAATTAGTCCTATAATTTTAGATTTTTTTCAAATTACTTCTCTGAAATTCATTATCTAAAAAGTATCCTAATGCAGAACAAGCAATTGTTCTTTAATAGATATATATTTGATAAAAAAACAACCATATCATGAATATAGGAAATGTTCTAAAGTGTTAAAAACATGTCATAAAAAGTAATTCAGAATTGGGACTGAAGTGCTAGCCTTCCAGAATCATGATTAAAATCATTGGATAATACACCAGTTTCAGTTTTCAAAATATTCCATCTTTCAATGGAACAGCTTATTTCATGTTTTGAGACGTGATCACATTTAAAAAATTAAATGTCAAGTACCTCTAAAAGATAAGTGTAATATCTTTCATTTTGTCAGAGGTAAAGGGAATTTTTTGATTCTTGAAAATCACGCCCAGAAATTCATCAAAACAAACAATTTTAGTCATTCAGTTTGATAGTGTTTCATTGTAAGTAATGATAGCAATAAATAATTTTGAATGAAAAGACAGAACCATTTGGTACCATTTCTAATTTCGAAAATAGAATATTTAGCTGTGAAACACTGACATATTTTATGATCTATTAATTGAAACTGATACACTGATTAATATTATTATAGAGGCCAATGTTAAGATGGAAGAATGCAGGTAGTTATAGTATTGTGGGGGTACAACACACCCAATGGTCACTTTTATGTGATTCATTGACAAAGTTGGCAAACAAGTGTGACCATGCAAGGTTAATATAGATTAGTTGTGAAATTCTTCAAATTGTTGCATTTCTTATATTAATTCCTACAATCCTTAGGTGACGGCTTTACAAAGCCAAGTCAGCCGAAATCAAGCCTCTTCATCAGCAGGGGAGGGGAGTCCAACCTGCACTGGCCGGGGCCTGAATTACACAGATTTCTCATTGAAGAAGAAGATGATTGTACAATGGCCATGTCCAGTGCAATACAACAGTTGAGGTACTATGTGACACTTCCCCCAGTTGATATCACCATGGATTCCATTGAATTCTGGGAGGGAGAAAGCCCTGAAGGACATGGCACAGAGGTACTTCTGTCCCATACTTCACACATATGCCACAGAGGTACTTCTGTCCCGTGTGAAGGGCGTTTCTCAGAAGCTGGCCTAATAATAACTGACAGAAGAAGCAATGTCACCTGGCAAAGTTTCCACTCTGATGTCCATAAAAGGCAATGAGAGGTTTTTGTATTAATTTTTGAAACCTCTCATTCCCTTTCATTCAAGATAAGAGTACCATCTTATTCCCTGCAAAAAGTAAATCCATAATGTTGCCTCCTTTCTCTGACAACTATCAAGAGTTTTGAAATTTGTTGGGTGTATGAACAAGTATTGTTATTGCACTGGTTTCTTTCACAAAAGATCACTTGTCTTATGAATAATATGAACATTTTTCTCCCCCCACCCAATATACCATATTTATACACAATGGAAACAAAGATACATTGATATATATCCTCGACTTCACACGCTTTAGCAGAGTAATTTATTAAAAAAAGATGGTTTAATAGGTAGAATAATTTTTGATAAATTAAATTCGGAAAATCTCTCTATTGGTTCATCTCCTTGGCTGGCATAGAAAGTGTCCTCTCTTGCAATTTTTGTTTGCTGAGAGTTCTGTTCTCACAAATTAGTTTCATGGAGACAGGTCATATTGATTTCTTTTCCAAGAAATATTCTGAGTAAAAAAATTTTTTTTAAGTGATTCAAAGCATATCCATTCTTCTTTTATGTAATACGACTTTGTAATACATGTAATTTGACTTTGCTTTCATTCTGCAACAATCACTGAAATCAGTTACAACAGAAATAGTTACATAACATTAACAACAAAGACCATGAAGGTCGGCCCGGTGGCCGAGATCGCTAAGGCAGTAGTGTCGTGGTGATCTCGGACCGAAGGGTCGCGGGTTCGAGTCCCGCCTCGGGCATGGTTGTATTTGTGTTCGTCCTTTCACCCCTTATCATCACCATATCGTTTCATCCTCATAGATACCATACCGTTAACAGCAATAGTGGTCGCTAATGACCTAAGATGTTGATGCGACCTTAAATAACCAATTTAAAAAAAAAAAAAAAAAAAAAAAAAAAAAGGCCATGAAGATACATTATAAAAATATTTTTCTATTTTAGGAAGTACAGCAGAAATATAGCAGATGAAGAAGAAACTTTTGCACTTTTCTGCGATTGAATTTGTCAACAGAGATAATGACCTTCAGGTGGGTTATGTTAGAAAATCCTGCATTAGAATAACAACATAGTATTTCTTACTTTTTTTTTATTGTTACAGTTTTCACACAAGTTTCTCACTATGTGGAAGGGGCATAAATATTCCTATTGCACAATACTCCTTTTCTCGCTATAATTGAATGTTCTGAAAACATGTTTTACATGATTGCTCAACTTTTATGGGCAAGCAGTGAAGTTAAAAAAAATTGATAGGTAATGCAAAATTATTTGTATTAGTAAAATGTCTATGAGCATGAGACTTAATTTTTTTAAAATAATTTGTTGCCTTGGTATAATATAGGAAGAATTCAGGGGTAGAAGAGGAGCTATAGACTGCAGATTGATGTTTAGGGGCATGTCAACTACTATGGTAAGTAATCCCTTTAGTATAATGAATGATTTTTTTATGGCTGGAGTTGGCAATAATCCTCCCCCTGGATGTGCGATCTGGAACCTACCTACATATCACTTTCCGGGGCATTACCCTCTCAAAGTTTTCTTCAACGTAGCACTGCCCCAACCAGGTTAAGCTCTAAACTCACAACTGGTCTCCTGGCATGTGTGGTAGGGTTGTGCATATAAATGTAAATGTGTATAAGTGGAGAGGATACGACAAGGAAGAGGAAGGAAAGATCACATGCCATCTGGGGCCTGTTTGATCAGTTTTCACACAATCCTTCAGTACTGCTCCAGCATTCTCCTGGTATTGATCGGAAAAGTCATGCAAAATTTCTGTACAGAGCAGCTGGTAGCCACCATGCAGAGGCTGAATTCCACCTACTTATCAAGCTAGTGACAAATCTGCCACTGATGAACTACAGGTCAGAGTTGCTGCACAAATAGTAGCAATCTCAACAGTGGCAGTCTCAGCTAATCTCTGCTGCTAAATGGAACAGGGAAATGCACTGAGGTGATGAAGATAAAACAGGAGAGCAGAATCTTTCAGGCATATACATAGTCTGTATTCATTGAGAATGCTATAGTGTACAATTCATAATTTTCATCAAGTGCGTAATTTATTTTTTAATATTTTCCTTTTTTGGAATTGAATTCAAGCTTTGTTCATTTTCCAAATTTATTTTTATGAAATAATGTTATCTCTTTTCTTCTACTACCAGGTGTGGATTAATATTTAGAAGTGTCATTAACGCTCTGGCCTCTTGCTTTTTTGTTTGCAGAAAGTTCTGCTTTGTTCACTCATGAAAAAGTTTTATATAGACAAGACTGATTTCTTTTTTTCAAGAAATATTCTAAGAGTTGGATTTTGGAAATATTTGAATAAGAGATACAGAACATATTGACACTCTTAGTAAATTAAAGCAATAGACTTTCAATTAATGCCAATCACTGAATTCACTTTCAAGAGAAAAAGTTACAAAAAAATAACAACTTTGAAGACAAGAAAACAACATACAAAATTATATTTTTGTTTTCTGTCTTAGCAGCATCAGAGGCAAAAGTGACTTAAGCACTTTTTTGCAACGGAATAAATGAGCCGAGACAATTACCTTCAGGTGGGGTATGTTAGAAAATCCCACATTGGTATAACTGCACAGTACTTCTTACTTTTTTTACTGTTTTTATTATTAAATTTAAACGCAATGTAAATAATTTCTCTTAATAAAATACCCATGAAGTCGAGTCTAAATTTTTATAATAACTTTGAGACTTGAATCACAGAAAGAATTTGGAGGTAGACGAGCACTAAGGGAATGAAGACGAATGGGAGAGGTGGGCACTGGTGCATCACTGACAATGCACAATTTTCATAATGTAAGTTATTTCTTTTTATGAAATAATGGAATTTCAATTTACCTATTATTAGGTCCTGATTAATCTGAAGGAGTCTTAAGTTTGAGCAATCTCGTGCCTTGTAATAAAATGTATATGCTATCATAATAAATATTGTAATAAAGTATAACCTTCGATATGTAATATAGATTCATATTAAAACTTACATTTATACTCGAACATAATGTTTACTTTATGGAGTGCACATTAACATTAGCATAAGATACTAGATTGTGTTTCAGTAATTGGAAAGTAATCAAAGCCATAAGTTCTAGGATTTTGGTATTTCATTAGGAAATTATGTTGTATTTAACAGCAATTAGGAAATTATTCTTGTATCTAACAGCAAAAAGTTCAAGTATGGTATTTTCTTTGAATGTTATAATGTTAATTTTCCTCAAATAAAATAAAAGGATGTAATATTTTATAAATTATTTGAGTTTGTTTGAATTGTTTGAATAAAATCCTACAGAATTTGACAATCTTTTTTCATTTCCATTCACTAGCAAAATAGTTCAAGGAGGGTTCATTTTCATTTTCATTCATTAACAATACTCCTCTTCACTAGCAATATGTACATTCTGAAAGTAGTAAATTCTTCCATAAAATGCAACATTTATTTCCAATGTATACTGCTGTCTTCATTAAAACCGATATCAAATCAAATTGTTAATGTTTCTCCAGATAAGTTTATCTATTGATATCTATATATATCTATCGTTCAAGCAATAGAATAGCACTTTTAAATATTTAGGAAACATTATATTTAATATTATATATTACTCTCGTAATAAAAAAAATCTCCACACAGAAAACTACAAAGGTAAAAAAGTTTTCATGGTGAAATGTAACTACGAACGGAATATTTCACAACCACAATAACATACTATGTTGTAAAATATAAAATATAGGCAGACACCTTCCGATTCAACATAATTATTTCGTAGCTAATTTTACAGTTCGGTTCCGAGTTCTCCGGCCCTGTGAGAGGGGTTTAAGTTTCTTCGCGGGGTAGAGGGATCGCGATAAGGTGATGAGCTGTAGGATTTGTTTGACTGACGTCCGTGAGTCACACATGGGCTGTAGGAAAGGGCCAGCGCGTGCTTGGTCAATGCATTGGTTTCGCAAACATCAGCTCAGTTTTGATTCAGAGTGCGCGAATGTTACATGCAAAATGGCGAAGCGGAAATCGAATTCGACAATTCACAGTTAAGGTAGGGAGATCATAGCGAGTGTCATTGAGGCGTGTGATAAAGAAAAGAGACAAAATCATCTGCTAGTTCCTCTGACAAAATCCACGGAAAGAGCAGCGGCATACACGGGTGTTTGAGTAACTAGTATTAAAACAATTCGTAAAGAAAATACTGCACGAAATGAAAGAAGTGCTGACAGACGACTAATTTCACCTGGTAAGAAAAGAACAGTGACTCGTCACAACGCCGTGAAAATCGATGAATTTGACATGTGCGTCATCAGAAATGCTGTCTTCAATTTTTATGTCCGTGAAAAGCAAGTGCCTACGGTATCAAAAATACTGCCAATAATAAAAGAAAATATTCATTTTCTTTTGGGAGAAAAGTCACTATGGAGGTTGATGAAGCAGATGGGATTCAGATTGAAGAACTGTAATTCAAAACGAAAAGTGTTGGTCGAGAGAGCAGACCTTGTTGATTGGAGAGCAAGGTATCTCGTGCAAATGAGAAAGTTAAGGGAAGAAGGCCGAGAAATAGTGTATATTGACGAAACATGGATTGACAACAGCTTAGTAGTTAAAAAGTGCTGGCAGCATGATATAATAGGTGTAACAGCAAATATAAGCGCATCAGTTAGACTAATTGTAGTTCATGCTGGTGGAAACAATGGTTTTATTAATGGCGCAGAACTAATTTTCAAAGCTGGTTCTGCATCAGGCGATTACCATGGTCAGATGAATCAAGAAATTTTTGAAAAGTGGGTGACAGAAAAATTATTACAAAAACTGCCTTCTAAGGCAGTAATTGTTCTTGATAATGCTCCATATCATAGTGTGTTAGCCAATAAAACCCCAACTGCATATGCATTAATGCGCGACATGATTCAATGGTTGAATGCAAAAGGAATGCATGTTAATGAAAACCTGAGGAACCTTACTGAATTATACCAACTAGTTCTGCAACTAAAACCTCAAAACAAGACATACAAAATTGATGAGCTGTTTACCAGTAGGGGTCATTCTGTCATCCGCCTTCCTCCTTACATGTGTGAACTGAACCTACTGGAAGGGCATGGCAGGGTGACCAGCGATCTGCCTTTTGGAATTCAAGGTTTTTTCCCGGTTTTCCAGGTCTGAGAATATAAATTTTCAGGTTCTCTTCGCATACATACAACATATTTTTATTTTCTACCGCTTACGGAGAAAGAGAAAATTATGTAATGCTGCGGGAAAAAAACAACGAATTTTCGGCAGAAAATCTTATTGCTGGTCATGTTAAAAAGTGGATAAATCCAGTAGCTAAATTTTGAAAAAGAATTCCTCTAACACATGATATAGCCAGAATCCATGTTTTGTAGGCCATTGATTCCGAAAACTCGGTTGACGGCAAAACGAACGTCCATCTGTCTGACAGTAAACAACCCTAGCGGCTAAACCGTTCAGCCAATTTTCTTGAAAACTGATATTCCTTAATCGATCTGGCGATGTCGCGGCCCCTTAAATTTGAAACCAATATTTTAATTTTTGGGGGTACTTTACATGAAGACCCTGGGATATTTTCAAAGAAATAGCTCCATCGTTTTTTATTAAATTTTGTTGTTGGATAATGTGAAGACCGTTTAAGAGATTTGTGCAAGTCTAATGTTAGTTAAAAATCCTTATTTTTCGAAAATTGCAAAAGTTCAACTTTTTCCGGCGTCTGCCTACAACTGCAATTATAATGATAGAGATTTTTTCCCTTCATGGAATCTCTTCCTTAAAGATATATTCAATACGGTCATCGCGTAGTACGGTTTTCGCGTAATTTTGCGAAATATAGGCCATTTTTAATTTTGTTTAAACAATTTTTTCTCTCAAAAACGGCATCAACAATTTTAATTCAATTTTCACCTCGAAAAGCTTATAGGTAGTTTAAGAATGCAGATATCATGTTTGTTGAAAATTTTGATTTTTGAAAAATGCAAAAATTCAAATTTTTTCGCCGTCTTCCTACAACTACAATTATGATATGTTTTTCTTAGTGAAATGTGTTCATCAAAAACAGGCATTGAAATAATGTCATGATCAATCTTTCCAAAATATGAGCATTTTTTCCTTCAAATTTTGTGTCAGACATTGACATTTTTTAAACAATTTTTCTTAAAAAACGGCTCAAATTTGTTTGATTAAATTTGGACCTTAGATAGCGTAAAGGGCGATTAAGAGAATGGTGCAGGTCTCATGTTGGCTGATACGGTCCATTTTTCGAAAACTGAAAAAAATTCTGCATCTTCTGAACAACTGAATTTTGTTTAAACACTTTTGTTTCGAAAACGGCATCAACAACTGATTTTTCTGCGTCTTCTTATAATTTCAATGGTGAAGATACAATTGCTTTTCATAATGAAATTTCCTCAAAATGATCTTTAAATAGAGTCATATTGAATTTTTCGAAAATATTAGAATGTTTTGTGTAATTTGGCATCATAGTCACGCTTTCAAATTTCATGTGCTTCGTGAACACAATTTGAGAGGTTTTTGGAAGTTATTTCTATTCTTATAAAAGAAAGTAGATTGATGGAAGGTAATAACATTAACTTCAAACTAACAAATTTCTTCGTTCTTTCAAGAAATTGTGATCGCTGATTATGGTATGTTTCATTTGTAAAAGTTTGAAATGACTACTGTACCTGGCTATCGAAATAAAAGCTGGTATGCACCACTGGCGCTTCGTTAGAAATGATTGGGTATGGATTATATTAGCATTATTTCTAATACTTTATATGAAAGAAAAAAATGAAAGAAATGAGTACCATAAATTTGTATCAACATTTTAACTTTAACTGCGCTGCTTTGGGGAACAAAGCAACGACGGAAGTAGGGTTTACTCGTATTTCCTGGCGCGCAACCCCGTGAAGATCTTAGCATGTTCATTTTTTTCGTGCTCCCTAACAATTCGGACAGTCACTCTTAATATCCGCATAGACTAAGCAAAGATAGCTTCGACTGCGCTCTTTAAAAGAAGTAAAAATTCCCGTTAAATATGATGGATGTTTCGATCGGAAAGGGTTTATCCCTATGAATAACATGGTCGGTTCTATCGAAAAAAATAGCAGAGGTACCGCCGATGTCATCAAAGACGATGTGCGACATTAATCGAAAGTCAAACTTACATGTATTGTGGTAAATGTATGTATTGTAGTAAAAAAAAACTAGAATGGCACAAACTTTCTCGTAGCAATTTTTTAAAATTCCTTTACTGTGGACTATAAGGTCTTGCTCCATTTTCTGAACAACTGCCATCTATCGTCACCAAAAGTACATTTTCTTGGCATTTTCCCAACTTTTCGGTTTCTTAACAGTAGACCGAAGTATGTCAAGAATACTAAAGAAAAGCAAAAACTCGTTCAAAATAGAAATTTTCATTCAAAAATTTGAAGCCATTTTTAAGAAAATAGTGATTAAGCATTACTGTAAATCCAAAAGTTGAAGCTTTTTCATCGGAATCTATTAGGTTTTTGAAAAACTTCATTTGAAGTCGTTTGAAGTTCTTCCACTCAGAAATGCAATAATGTGTTCAAATTGATGGAAATGTGAATATTAACGGCGTAAGACATTTCAAAAAAATTATATGTGTAATGTTTGAAAAAAGCAAAATGATACACCAAAATAAACTTAACGTCACCTTAAACAGTACAATAAGCACTATCGGAAAAACTGAAGAAAAAATTTGGAGCCAATTTTGAGAAAATGGCGTTTGAGCGTTTGTAAAAATGCGGAATTTAGAGCTCATTTTCACAGAAACTGTTATGCTTTTGAGAAAATTTATTTAATATTGTTTAAAGCACATGTACTCAGAAATATAATACTGTGAAGAAACAGCCTCTAAAGTAAGTATTACCGACGTGAGAGAAGTAAAAAAAATTGTGTAAATTTTGAAAAACACAAAAGAATAGATGGCGTTTATGTCATCGTATAGGGTTCGTTTGGCACTAACTACCAAAAATTTGAAGAAAAATTGGAGCCGTTATCGAGAAAATCTTGTTTTTGTAATTTTTTTAAATGACAAATATTGCACGTACTGTTGTACGAAAACTACTAAAATGTAGAAAAAAATGTAGTACATGACCTTAATGAAAGAAGTATTTATGGACAACAGTTTTAATTTGAAGGAAAAAGTCTTTAACTTCAATATTGTAGTTGTAAGAAGTTGCCGAAAAAAAATCATACTTTTACAATTTCCGATAATTCAGAGTTAATTCTGAAAATCGGACCTATGCCACCTTTAGAAGTGTATATAACTACTCTTACAAGAAATTTAAAGAAAAAAATGGTGCCATTTTTTAGAACATTTTAAAAATATCCCTAGGGCTTCATATAAAGTCCCCCCCACCAAAAAATTAATAAATGTTTTTCAAAATTGCTGAGCTTCGGCTCTCGCAAAAACGACAGGGGTTTCTTCAATTTGGAAAAAGTCCTACGCATCGTTTAGGCGCTAGGTTTGTTCACATACACCAGACCATGGACGGACGAACGTTTTGCTTTCAATTGTTTTTTTTTTTTCATCAAAGACCCACAAATCAGGGATTCTGGCTACACTACGTGTTAGAGGATGTTTTTCTCTTAATTTAGCAACTTGTTTTTCGCCCTTTTTTGTTACCAGAGCCCAGCAATGAATTTTTTCCGCTGAAAATCCGCCGTTTTCCCATTACTTAACTTTCACTATACTACGTATATTGTTACTCCGTATATACGTAGGTATACGAGAAAGTAAAAACTAATCGAAACTTAGCTATTGAGTTCCCGGTCAGACGTTAGTTCCAACAAATATATCGCTCAGGGACATGCAACCCACAGGCAGCCCAATAGGTGCTAGGTACCTAACCCATGTTGATACAAGCGGCAGGTTTTTGATTTAATTTGATTTATTTGGTAAAAAAAATGTAAAATCTGTGTATGACGTGTATGACGATAATTCGTTGAAAGATTAATGAAAGTTAATATTTTTGCACTTTTTCAATTTTCAATGTTTGGAGTTGAGTTATGCGTGAGTCATGAACATCACAATCTCTAAGGAAACTTGTGACACCTTTCATACATACTTTTTTTTAATACTCCCCATTGTCATGTACTGAGATGAATTCTGCTTACTGAATACGATGTCGTATGTGAATTTGTGCTATATGTTGGGAGAAATCTGAAAATAACGAAAAATCCAGGTTTCAAATCAAATTCCCGTTTTTTTCCCGGTTTTCAAGGTTTCCAGGTTCGCTGGCCACCCTGCATGGGCAAAAATTAAGACTTATAAAGGAAAGAAATGTATCTGGGGACATGTCGACAGCAAAATTGTTAGAGCTTTCAAACTGGGCTATCACTCAAGTCACTATCGAAGACAGGAAGAGCTCATGTCATGAAACTTGAAAATGAATACTGGGAAAGGGGCGGTATAGTGCCAGATATTATAGACAGTATTGTTATAAATACGGACTCGGATATCGAGTGTGAAGACACAGGAAATAGCGATAGTTCATCAGTAGACAATGATTAGGTAAGGTCAATGTCTGTAACTCAATAGTAATGTCCATCTCTTCCCCCACTCTCTACCGTCGCTTCCTTTCTGTATCCCCACTCTACCCCCTCTCCTTCGCTCTGCGACTGACACAGCGAAATGGCATGACGTCACAGAGCCGGAGACATCAGAACTCAACTGTAACTTAAGAGTAACTTAAAACGCCAAATTCAGATTACAAAAGAACTAGTGAGAACCCGTCAAAATTTGACGGTGAGATCTGAGATAAATGTAAAATACTGTGCCCAGACTAATGTTTACAATACGTTGCATTGTTTGGATCTTCAGGGTACAACGAAGATATTCTGTGATGTGGAGTTCCCAAAATTTTGAACACGTATGGCCTATGACCAGGTGGCAATGTAATATCGGCACCCAATGACACAAAAGAAAGAGCACTATTATACTGACGGTTATTATTTCTAAAGTTTTTTGATGTGTCATCATCTCCTATGAGCAACTGTTTGATTTCTTCTGGCATATTTCTGGAAGGTAAACTTATTTTCCCATTTAAGCAACACAGAATAAACTGCTTTGCAGAATTTCTCTCACATGGGAAGTACAAATCAGAACAAAACTGACATTTCATTGACAATGACCCAACAGGAAACGAAATGACCTCACTATCACGACACCTACGCTGATTTTTCTCTTTCCCTGCGTCCAGTACGTTTGCGTCTTTTGGGGCGCGTGGGCAAGGATTCGGAATTCGACATAACCTGTGAACAACTTCATTACTTCAGTACAACCGAGCAAAACTCACTGTTTGAATGTTCTGTACAAAGTACTTAATAAAAGCAAATACATGCAAACTGTCAACACCACAATGTAATTATTACACTGAAACAAAACCTTGACAAATTGTAAACAAATCTCAACAATCAAAATAAAGCATCAAGCAGCGCCACCATTAAGCAGCCACTCTTTGGAAAAAAACAATTGACTATTGATAAACGTACTATTAAAGAATGATTTAATTAATTAATTTACACCATAAATGTTGATGAATCAACACAAACAATATATGATAACACATCTAGGGATCACATTCTTTCATTTAAAGGAAAAAATACTACAATCGGTTCAGTAGAAGCTCTAAACGAAGCCATGGCAGAAAACCTTATTGTTTTAAATATATAGATATCCCGAATCAGAAAAAAGAATATCCCGAAACAATATTTTCACAGGGCGAAGAACACATTGGCGACGGTAGAAACACACGGAAGTATAAACTAAATGCATTATTATGACTGATTATGACGAATAAACGCACGAAAACATTGACACATTAACGCTGTATATTCACGTACAGGAGAAGGGCGAAGTAATCGTTGGACCAGTGTCCAATAGATTGCAATCGTTGAAAAGGCGGTAAAGAATCGTTGATTGAATGAATCACTTGTTGCCAACGTGACCGTCCTGGTCACAGAGCACTTATACATAATTATAGGTCATTAGGTTCATTTAGGTTCATAGGTCATTAGGTTCATTTATCTGTTTCTATTGAGAGAAAAAATATTTTTGTTAAAGATCTCTGACTCCTACTGGAACACCCAAATCACCAGGCAAGTTTACATTTATTTAATTGTGAATGTTTTCTCCCGACGAAATCAGTAGGACTGCTGGTCAGCTAAAAAGCCGAACTAACGGGACAACTTTTGAAAAATGTCACTGTCGGATGGGAACATACATTTATACTCGATTTAGGGTAGTTTCGTTTCGTTTTATGTTGGCAAAAGTTGTTGCCAACCGTCACACAAATACCCAGTATATATTACCTTCAAGCGGTAGGGACATGTTTTAAAATTTAAGTTTGCAATGAAACAATGACTACATCCGTAGATTCCGCCAACATTCAAAGCCATACAAGTGAAGTTGTGTTAGTTTACGAGTGTTGCGAAAGATTTGCATTTTACGTTTTGGTGCTCTTCGTTCTTTGCGTTTTATCGTTAAATTTATTTATTTAGTAGTACTAGGCGTTTTTGAGTTTTATTTATTATTTTCCAATTGTTTTCTTTAGTAATAATAATAAAGTTAATTGAAATAGTTATTGTAGTTCATTATTTGGTGTTGTTAAGTGTCCCTTTAGTATTTCTTGTTTTGGATTAATTATATTTATTATTATTATTATTATTATTTTTTCTGAACTCATTTTAATTATAACTGGAAAATAATGGATAGCCCAACAACATCTGGGTCTATACTTAATTTTGAACCTTTGAAGATAACACATATTAAGTTCTCTTCAAAAGGGAATTATCAATTTATTTTGTGGACTGTGGAAGGAAGTAGTGGAAGAAAAGGTCCATGTTACCCACTCTTGTTTAATAACGTGAGTGGCAAAATTATTACAGGTAAGATTGATTTTTCTTTTTTCTTTTCTACATCTTATCTTTTAAAACTTACAAGTGTAATTTTCTTAATTAAAATTGGGATGAGTATAGTTGTTAATTATCTTTACCACTACTCATGTATTAATCGTAATAAATCCAATTTTCTTTTTTTCAAGATGTTGTGTGTTTACAGGTGTGTGTTAAGTCAGTTGATAGTATTATCAACAAATATAAAAAAACAAGAAGCTCTGCCCACACCCAAAAAGACCCGTCCAGTCACAGATATTGACAATTTCACTAAGGATGCAATTGCCAATAAAATTTATTGTAGTTTGAATTCAGATAATCAATTAGACTTTTTAATTAGTTTGTTCGTATACAGTTTTATTAATATAAACAATGATCATTTTGTGTTGTTTTATGTATTATTTAACAAGTACCAAGGATTATATTTTAAGTAGGTTGTGGTATTTCTATAAGAAACCTGTATACAGAGATTGTGGGAGATGAAACGTTAAATTTTGAAGGCTCTCAGACCTCCCTAAAGTGAATAGTGAAGAACATGGGTTTTACTTAGGGAAAGGGAGACAGGTATGCCCATGTGAGGGAGAATGAAATTATAATTTTTAAAAGAGAGTGCTTCCTGAGGAATTACTATAGAAATACAAACTCTAACACACCAAAGGCAGTAATTATTATTATATTATTATTATTATTATTATTATTATTATTATTATTATTATTAATAGGGAGTGCATATCTATGATTTTGCATATTTTTGTCTATTGCTTCAGGGCATAGCTAAATGAAATTCCTTGACATGTGGTTAGAATTGGATGCTATGTAGATCAATATGTTAGTGCAATTTGGCAAATTTTTCCTGTTGGTGCATATTCATATAATAATAAGAGCATATTTTTATGCTCCTATATTTATTTTGTTAAAAGAGAGACTTATCTCTAAACCATTCCTTGTTGTCATAGAATCTATTTATTTGGGAGCAGTCATTGATTAGAAAAAGCTTGTCACACTGTGTGTTTTTTCTTTTCTATAGACAATAAAATACTTGTGCAAATGTAGGATATTTCTTGATATATTTTTTATACCAAGCAGAAAAAATGAAACAAGACAAACAATGTCCTTAATGAAGGTGCATAATTACTTCAATTATTTCTCCTGAGAAGTGAGCTAGGTTATATTATGTTTGCACAAAAATACATCTTTTCATTCCAAGTATCACATGAAATGAAATATTGTTAATTTTAATTGCATATTTCAGAATTTTTAGGTCATAGATGCATATTTCAAGATTTTTAGGACATAAAAATCATCTCTCTAATTATTATAATTCTTAGTTTTCACATATGTACTTGTCTTGTATATCTAAATGTATATGTAAATAGTCTTGTCAACATTGTTTCAGTTTTTTGTAGCTTGTTTGTAACCTTATTTGATTAGTAGCATTTGTGACATTACTTGTAATACTGGTTTTGGGCAAGTAGCACCGCATCTCTCTCTAAATCCCACATGCATTTTGAATTTCCTTGGCACAATACTCTAATTTTAATGCTGAAAATAACCGTTGTCTTACCTTGAATTTTTTTTCACAGCAAGAATGTGTATTTAACTGGCAATAAATAAACAATATATTAATCTTGTACTGCTTGGCTGCCTATTGGGAATTATTTGGTATGAATTTGTAATGGAAACTGAAGTATAATATACTTTTGATTTGAATTATTTAAAAAGCAATGAGAGGGCTTACTGTGTAATAACTGCATGTTCAGGGAGAAGCTTATAGTAATGTAGTCACAATAAGAGAGTAGATTCAATATTATTGTGCAACTATATATTTAATGTGCCATTTATATTGATTGTGTATATTCCTGTTTAAATAAACATCTTTAAAAAAAATCAAAAAGGCATATTTATTACCATTTATCCCAATCTTATGAATCACACCCCATTGAAATGGTGAAAAAATGGGTAAAGAGAAAGACTGTCTCTGGTAACAATGGATAAGTGATTGAAGACTTACTTACACTAATGATGATTTTCATTATTTTTTTTGAACTTATTTTTAAAAGCTAATGAATAATTGAACAGATAAATTAAATGGATGCATTTGCATTGATATTGACATAACTGGACTGTAAGGAACAATTCATTAGATCACTTAAAAACTACCATGTATATCACGTTAATTAACTTCAATAATTGTGGTATTTATTTGCGTTCAATAAAACTCATTACTACCAGTTCAAAACGTGAAGGAACTGTTGACATACATCTCAAAAGCATTAATAACATAGAAGTATGACCGCAGATAACTTATGAGGTTGTATTTTTCATTTGCACTTGACACTTTTTAACACTTCTTAAGCTCGCAATAGTTGATAATTCTTAATTAACTTAATAATTATTCACAGAGTTAATATTCGTTTATACATGAACATCTCTTTTTAATTCTACCGAAAAACGAAACATGTACTATTGAACAGTGGACAAGACTCGAGACGGCGCGAGGATTGTGAATGACAACAAACAAAACAAAAGCGAGAGACTTGATCAGAGTTATAGTTTCATAAGTTGGCTATTCCGACAGGAAATCTTTCAAGCTGCCATATTGCGAATTTAGTGCGGCCTAATACACGGCCTGGAGTTATATTTAGGGTTTGTTAAACTATTGATATGTTGAAATGGAACTTGTATCTTGAACTTTGTGTTTTAAAATTCACAAATATCAAAGAGGTGAATTTTGTGTCGTTTAAAGAGGTAAAGTATAGTAATCTAATTGTATTTATTAGTTTGCAACTTAGATCTATTAACGTAAACACATTTAACTCTACTAGCAATTAACCAATAACATTTAAATACTAATTAGAATCACATTACGTTTATTTTTTAAAATAAATACGTAACTTAAATTAAATAATTTAATACACGTAAATTAAAAAGATAATTAAGGAAACATTTTACACATTATAATCTGATTTCTCATCTATTTATTTATTCTCATATTTGCCACGCATTTTGATACGCATTCGTGAGATGGCTACTATTCGCTATAGAAGGATTTTCCTAAGGATGAGCCAAAGCACAGCCGATTCTACTGTTGTAGAGGAATATGTCGGGCCGGAATATGCCCAAATGGCAACGTAGCACTGGGGGCCACGAGTGCAACTGCAAACCTGTTGCAAACGCGAAGCAGTGACAATAGCGTGGCTGGTCGTGTTTTAGTTCTGTGCTGTGTGAATTTTGGAGTTCAAGTATTTCTGTTGTATTTGTAGCTGAAGGTAATTCAAGTTGGCATTATTGAGACTGTGTTAGTGTATTTATTTTAAAGATATTAATTTGGTCGATAAAACGTTTCAGTAGCGTTTCAAATATAATGTATAAAGGTTTCTAACCTCGTTTTAATGCCTTTGTAATGTGGCTTATTGGATGGCTTTTATCCCTGGTGTTTAAATGTATTGATGTCTTTTCCCTTAAAAAGGTTTGATCTCTGATTGTGGTGTATTATCACTGAAAACTTGAGGGACTCTTTCCAAAGTAATCGAAGTAAGTTTGTCTGAAATCATCCTTACTTATGCTTATAATATTGTACTGAGAATCTTGTTATCGATATGACTAATCATGTTTTTTTATGTTGTAAATGGTTAAGAAATGCTATGTTCCTGGCTGCCAGAGTAATTACAGATCAGAACCAGGTTGTGTTATCGTTTTTAAAATACTTAATGCTAGAAAGGAACTGTGGAAAAAGTTCATTCCACGTGCCAATTGGGATCATTCTCCAAATGCTGTTGTATGTATCAAGCATTTTAGAGAAGAAGACATCAGTTATGTGGAGCCTTATGTTGACCAAAACGGAAACAGAAGAGAATTGACAACAGGACGTCCAGTGTTAAAAAAGATGCAGTGCCTTGGTCATTTCCTTCTCTACCTATTCATTTGGAAAAGCCAATGCAGAAAAAAGAACCTGGCCTGAAGAAAGGAGAGAGAAGAATTCTGAAAGACTGAAAAAACAATATGATGCTTTTTAAAAGATGATTTGATCATTGATTTCAATTATCTGTCAAATAATTTTCACAAGAAATTACTTAGTGATAAAGTGGATAGTGGAAATGGTTTAGCCATTGTAGTGAATCAAAGTGTATTGTGTATGTACAGAGTAATGCCTGTTCCGAAGCCCCATATAATTTCTAGCATATGTATTGACAATGAATTGAATGTGATGATGTGTGTAAACGGTCACATTGTGCTGAAAGAAGACCTTCTGTGGATTCTTGATACAGATCTGAAACTTAGACGGTGGTCACAAATTGAGAATTTGTTATCCAGGTATGTGACGAATGCTTCTAGTTCTGATCGGAAGATACAAAAGTTCCTGGTGAAACGCTGAGTAAAGAAACTCGAAAGAGCCATGTACCCTTTCCCTCAGATAAAGTGGCCGGCAAAATTCTATCTTCCACACCGCGCCGACATACTTGGACTCCCCTAGGCTTGGTTTCGTTCTCGAGATATATGTAATTGTTTATAAGAAATTAACATCTTAGAATGACCCATTTGTTTTCACTTAACACAAGCATACTGAAAGAAACAGTTCTCCAATGTTGCGCTTTTGCTTGCTACGCTTAAAAAACACTCAGCTTATAAACAAATTCTGTGGCCAATTTAATTACGCTAAATCCGTCTTTTTATGGCGAGTATGAATAAAACTTTTATTTTGTTTTATATTCTCTTTTAAATGCTGCAATTTGCAAGTCGATATATTTATTGTAATTTTAACTTTCTCTGTATTTGTATTGTAACTTTCTCTTTATTTGTAAAGAGGAAACTGATTATATACAAATTATTTTTGAACGTGCATTACGTCGAAATGAGTGTTTCTGCTTTTCTATCAAAGGGATGTTGAACAACCGAATAGCTGTATTATTAATTTTTTTCAAAGGCTACTTTTAAAACCGTGAGTTAGAAACTATATGTTTCTCTTATTTACCCATTACCATTAAAAAAATAGGGAAGCATACTATTAGCTGTTTGCTGTAAACTGTATTGAATTGGATAAATGGAATGTTAAAGTTTTCAAATAAAGAAATATTTATTTTGTGCGTGGAAAGATCACATGAGAAGAATCACACATCACAATATTTACATAAGTATAGAAATTTCTAAATGAACGTATATAAACTTTAAGTTAATATTTTCAATTCAATTTATCATTCAATAAGTCAGGATCATCTTTCTGAAACTGTTAATTTGATGATTTCATTGTACAATATTCAAATCAGAGCTAAAAGCATCATGTGCTAAATCTACGCATTGTTAATACATATTTTTAAACAACATTAATATATTTAATATACATTTAAAACGTTTTTTAGATTGGCGAACGTTTCAATGAAATTTCATGAATTCCTAAATGCTTGAAAATAAATACTTGTAAAATTAAATTATTGTAGCGTGTAAAAATATTACAAACTCACGTATTTGGTAAAACGAGTTGATACTACTAAAAGAAAGCAAAACAGATGTTATAACAATTCAAAGAGATTTAGCGTTTGTTTACAGTTGAGTAAATATCAATGCTCTAGCATTTCCCAGTGAAAATACATAGAACGAACTTGGTGGTCAAGTGATATGACTAGACATCGGATGTTTAGGCACTAAAAAATCGTCTTTTAGGCGCCTAAAAAGGCGCTGAAAAAGTCAAGAATAAGGAGAAAAAAGGTACTGTCATAAAAGCCATACACAATAAAATGGAAAAATTGTATTTTTTGTGTATATTATTTTGTAAACTTAAATGTACAAAACCAGTCGTATATTTTAATGTAAAACTAGATTTACACATTTACAACTCTTCTACATTTTATTCTTAAGTTTCCATTAACCAGTAATATTTACATATTACCAGTAACTTTTCAAGGATCACAATTTCAAATTTGCGACGACTGGGAGACAAAATCAGTTTGAATGCGGAGAAGGATATCTGACCGATGTGACTGGCATATATTTTAGCAATCCAACACTAGCACCACTGAAACCTTCTGGGAATTTATCTTTATTTCCACTTAAAATTTCGGTTCTCTCGGTGTATCGTCCATGTTCTCAGATCATGGCTGGTATTTATGAAATAGGAAAATGGAGAAAAATCAGTTGGTATACTTTCGGGAATTCACTCGTAATTTTAAATTTCAAGACGTGAATTGAAGATTTCATAATGAATGGTCACGTTGGACCATCACCGATTTTCCGATATCTTAGCATTGTATATAAATACTAGTGAGAACCCGTCAAAATTTGACGGTGAGATCTGAGATATATGTAAAATACTGTACCCAGACTAATGTTCACAATATATTGCATTGTTTAGATCTTGAGGAGATAATGAAGATATTCTGTGATGAGGAGTTCCCAAAATTTTGAACACGTATGTCCCATGACCAGGTGGCAATGCAATATCGGCACAAAATATATAGCACTATTATACTGAAGGATTTTATTTCTAAAGTTTTTTGATGTGTCATAAGCTCCTATAAACAACTGTTTGATTTCTTCTGGCATATTGCTCGAAGGTATACTTATTTTCACATTTAAGCAACACACAGTAAATCGTTTGCAGAATTTCTCTCACATGGAAAGTACAAAGCAGAACAAAACTGACATTTCGTAGACAATGACCCAATAAAAAACGAAATGAACTCACTATCACGACACGTACGCTGACTTTCTCTTTCCCTGCGCCCAGTTTATGTACGTTAGCGTCTTTTGGGGCGCGTGGACAACGATTCGGAATTTGACATAACCTGTAAACAACTTCACTACTTCAGTACAACCGAGCAAAACCCACTGTGCGAATGTTCTCTACAAAATACACCACTGAAGCAAATACATGCAAACTATCAACACCACAATGCAATTATTACACTGAAACAAAACCTTGACGAATTGTAAACAAATATCAACAATCCAAACAAAACATCAAGCAGCATGGACTCACATCTATGGACTCAAGTATATCGATTTTGAAACTGCCACCCATTGAAAGAAAACAATTGACTATTGATAAGCGTACTATTAAAGAATGATTTAATTAATTAATTTACACCGTAAATGTTGGTGAATCAACACAAACGATATCTGATAACACATCTAGGGATCATATTCTTTCACTTAAAAGAAAAAAATACAACAATCGGTTCAGTAGAAGCTCTAAACGAAGCCATGGCAGAATACCTTATTTTTTAAATATATAGATAATAAATAAAAGGCAAAAAGTCCTAAAAAAGGTATTTATGCAAAAAATGCATTTATGCTAAAATAAGCAAAAATAAGCATTATAAAACTTCGTCATATGTCATCATTTGTCATGATTCGTGGACATATATTATCAGCCTTTGAATAAGTTCTCTAGAAAAATAGGCAGTTCCCTAAACATCCGATGTCTAGATATGACCTTCCCAACACAGACTACATTTCAGTATCGTCAGAGTTCGAAGGTGGTTTGTTGGCCACTACTCTGCATTCTACGAATCTATCAAAACCTTGAATTTTGCACGACCATCTGTACAGGGAGAACGTAGCGGTTTATTAATTTTGCGTTCAGAATCGTCACTTGAAACGATCTGTTCGCAAGGTAGGAGCGGATCAGGTGAACTATATAGGAAGGACTATATAGGAACCTTGTCAAAGGCGCTGGCGACAACAAGGAAAACGCCGCCTGTAAGCCGCCGCTCGTTAAAGTTGCGCCGGATTCTATCTACTATGCGCACTAGCTGATGTGTGGTGCGCCCTGAAACCGAATTGCTCATTATTCATTAAAGCGTGCTTTTCTGTGTGTTTTAAAATTCTCTTAAGGAGAATTTTCTTAAAGAGTTTGCCGAGCGTGTTTAAGAGGCTAATGGGCCTATACGACTGCGGCAATCTCTATTTCCTGGTTTGGGAAAGTTAAGCACGTGAGCATGCTTCCATTGCGCCGGGAAGAGCTGGAATAAGAAAAATGCATTAAACAAACACACAATGTAAGTTATGGCACATTGAAGGAGTTTTTTGAGGACGTCATTTGTAATGCCGTCAGGTCCTGGCGCTTTTCCGTACCGTAGGGCGGCGATGGTTTCCGCTACTTCCGCGGCGTCCGTGAGCTCCGGCTCGACTGCGGGGGCGTGTAAGGCCGTGTCCTGCGTGAGCTACACCTTGCGGCAGCAACACGCAACAGCTTCAAGCGACAAATTTCAATCACTCAGTTATTTGTCTGTCCGTCCTGCTCCAGCGACATCCGCAGCGACGCGTTGAAAGCGCTACAAGCGGGGGCGTCCGAGATTCAAACGTGTTTGAATCTTGTCGCTACTTGTCGCCGCTTCTCGCTGTGTCGCCCGGATAGTTTTGCTGTTTTCTATTTAATTTATAGTTTTAAAGATGCTGAATAGCGACACAACTGAATGTTTAATTGAAGAGGTGAAGAATAGAAGGGAATTGTGGGACAAAAGGCTGCAAAACTACAATAGATTTGTAAGTGATGAATTGTGGACGGAAGTGGCAGATAACCTGAAAATAACAAGTTTATGTATATATTTCTTTATTAAATTATTGAATTAGTTAGATTGTAATGATATTGCCTAATACATACATCACAATGTATTATGTAAGATCCTCACATAATAAACCTAGGAAGTTAATGAGGTTATGTTTGTATTTAACCATTTGTAGGACTATTAAAATACTTATTTCCAGGGCTTCTGTTGTCGATGAATTGAATCTATTTGAAAGTGGCAGAGTAAATATCTGTGGAGAACTTGTTGATACTTGATTTATAATAGAATCCATTCCCTCTTTATCAATAATAAGGTTATGTAGCAATGTGGTACATTGGACAATTTTCACTGCATTTTCCACTTTTTAAATACAATTGTGGAGTATTCTCCATTTTGCAGACAAAATTCCAAAAAAACACTCCACTACTTTCCTTGCACCAGAAAGTCTTTGATTAAAAATTACTTTTTCTGGGCTGAGTTGCCGTTTTGGGAATGGGCGCATCAAATATTTTTTTTAAAGGGAAAGCTTCATCCCCAAGAAATACATAAGGTAACCTGAAATCAGTATGGGGCAAAACTCTATCGTGCGTATTTTAGTGAGTGGAAGTTCCTCCCAAATGTGGCACAGCAAATGGGCCTACTTCGAATCTCTGGGTTTCTTAAGATATATAATGGAGCCCAGAGAAACGAGTGGGAACATTTTGGAGGAAGTTCCAATCGTTGAGAGTCCATCAGCATTTTCAGATGTGGACTTTTCACAAAAAGAAGCAAAATAGTAAAATTAATTTTTTGCTGGTAAAGAGAAGTAAATCAAGGTTTTATGTTCTAATTCAGCAATTCAAAGCACAAAATTAAAAAAAAATGTTTCAGACCTCCTCAGTTATAATATTTGACATAGGGCAAAACAATTTACACTGAAATGAATAGTGGAAAAAAGATTTTGTGTGTATTCATTTCAGTCTGTTGTAAATTTAAGTTTGGTACCATCTTTTTTGGCACTGAAGTCTGTGTACCTGGGAACTAAAATGTTTACAACACACTTTATTTTTGGTTTTGATTTGCTGCAATCTAAAATAACTTTGAATAATACGTATGCAAGTGCCACTCTCATGACTACATAAGAATAATCAAAATGGTTAATTTGTGTTGCACAGATTTTTGAAACAACTCCGGAGAGTTTAGAACAACTCCAGAGAGAACCTGCTGTGGCGGAAGAAGAGGCTGCAACAGGCATAGTAGTGGAGGCAACACCTCAAAGAAAAAGAAAGAGGTTGAATGAAGAAAAAAAAACATTTGAGCAGGCTCTGTTGTCGTTGGAAGAAAAGAAGTTAGAAATGTTTCAAAAATATAAGACTGATGATGATGATGATGACGATTTGAATTTTTTCAAATCACTAGTGCCTTACATCAAAACCTTGGACCCAGTTAGGAAACTGAAACTGAGGGGTGAAATAAATGACTTAGTAGTAAATGCAATGGAAAGACAATAAAGGTTGTTTTATTTCCATGCTTTCTCTTTATTATTTATTCCTTTTACCCCTCCTATTTCATTTTAAAATGGTTTGATTAATTTATTGAACAGACCTAATAAAATAATTGGGTTTATAACATGTTAGCAAGAGGCATGTTAAATATAATTAGGAGACTACATAAATTTATATTTAATTAGCAAAGAAATAGGAGAAATCATTATATTTCAGCTTGAATATTTCAGATACTTGACCCGTGGAACAAACTAAATCCAATGGAAACCTAAGATTAAAGAAATTAATGAGAAAATAATTTTCACTATCTTTAGAACCACCCAGATCATATTTTAGATTGTCATATACATATTAAAAACCAAAAAATTAATGAAAAGCGGTTTAGATTGATCTAAATTTTAGATTATATAATATAAATCATGTTTTTTTTAGTAATGTTTTGGTTTTTCAATTATGTATATGACTAAAATGAGATCTGGACAATGAAATCTAAGAAAATGATTTTATTACTGCAATTGCTAGTGCTTATAATTGTGAACGTATATTGTTAAACTGTTTTTTATATCATAGTAACTATTTGTGCATTTAGGTCTTGCCATTTTATTTAATAAATGGAACGAACACAAAAAATGTATTTCATATGTGATCACAATTAAGTCGCCTATTCATTTTCAATCATGTAGGAGTCAAATACGCAGGGGTAGAGCAATTGCACATGTTTTCTTGAGTAGCATATCATAATTATTTTCAATAAAAGTAGAAAGAGGCATTTTAAAATTTCATAATTATTCATTCCTCTGTAATAGAACTGCATGAATAGTTTTATACAGAACAGGGAAAACAAATGTTATACATTCATTAAGAGTATATTAGTATTAGTAAGAATACATTCTTTAACATAAAAATGTTGAATGTTTCCTCTGATAGGTTGGTTGAAACAACACTATTGTTCCAGAACAACATAGCAATGAATAATTACCTTAAAGTTATTACAAGCCTTTCCTCCAGGCTTATTGGTTGCTGGAAGTTGGTGGAGACGTGGCGGACTTTCTGCCTCAGGCACATCACAATATAATCGAATGTCTGTATTGACATTCGCGTATACTCAAAAAATTTATCCGGCGCTTCTCTCAAATGTTTGTACAAGTGATGAAATTCACCACATAAATGCCTCTTGGCATATATAGAATGAGTCGATGACCGTTTCCGTCCGCGCAGCATCTTCAGCGCACTGCTTTCAAATAAAAACATTTCCAATTCCCTCGGCAGAGGCATGGTGCACACAGCTGATGGCAGTAGACGAGAGAGACTGACCACGCGGCGCGGCGGGTGTCGCTGGTCGCTGTCGCAACTTCCTGCCGCCAACTTAGGACACCACGCGCTCTGTCGCGCGGCATCGCAACTTGTCGCTTGAAGCTGTCGCAAGCCGTCGCTTGTCGCCGTCGCCGGTTGTAGCTCACGCAGGCGGTGAACCCTAAGGTCGCTGCGACGCTGCAATGCACGCTTTCGGCGTGCTCCGCAGGCGGCTGCTCCTCTACAGGCCGGAATTGCGACTCGAGTGCGTCAGCGAAAAGCTTCGCTTTGTTCTCGGTCGCCTCCTCGTTGTTGCCGTTCGCGTTGCGCAGCGGCGGCACTGAAACAGATGACCTCGTTAATGCTCTCGTTAATTGCCATAAAGAGCGGTGCTCCGGCGACAGCTTTTTCAGCAGGTTTCCCCACTTTGTATTTCTGTACTCAGTTAAGGCGTCGTCTACACGCCGCCTCAGCTGGTTCAGAATAAGCTAGTCGGCCGGATGCCATTCCCTGCGGGCCATGCTTTTGCGCTGTATTAGCGCGATGATCCGCGGAGGAAGTTCCGGGGCTCGCTGCTCGTTTCGCCCGGCGAAGGCGGCCGCATTCAGGCTATCTGAAATAGAATCCGCAAGCTTTTTAGCTCCTTGCTCGATCTGCTGCGGGTCCGTGATGGTTTCCGCGACCGGGAGGCGTTTCTCCAGTTCTTTCTGAAAGTGAGGTCAATTAGTGCGTTTGCGGGCGGGTGGCAGTGCAAGGGACGGAAAAGTGCCACCGCGCCCCATCTCAGCCAAAACTGGGAGGTGGTCAGATGAAAGCTCACATGCTGTGAGGAGATGGATGGGAGAACCAATGTCGCGAGTGACGGCAATGTCGAGCACATCAGGCCGTCTCGCGTTGGAAGGGAAATAGGTGGGTTGCGTCGGACCTATCACCTCGTAGCCGTGCGTTTCCGCGTAGCTTTTCAACTTGCGGCCGCGAGGAGTGGAGATGTGGGAGTTCCAAGACGGGTGTTTCGCATTGAAATCACCCGCGAGGAAGGTATGAACGCGGGCGTGCGGTTCTAGGAGAGCGTCTTGATCGATCTGCTCTAGTGAAGCACTGCCCGCCGGCGGGAGGTAGGCCGAGATGATGCGCAGCGGGCCCCTTCCCGTCCGAACCGTGATCGCCGTGGCCTCCAGGAACTGTAAGGGAGGTAAAGCAGATTCTTGATGCGCGATGTCGCGTTTCACTAAAACTGCCGTTCCGCCGCCCGGGTTTACGTGCGGGAGCCGTGCTGGTCTCTCGGACCTGCAACAAATAAAGCCAGGCAAAGAGAGGCGATGCTTTGGCTGCAAATGAATCTCGCCAAGCATTATTATTGAAATTTTATACTTTGCGGCGAATGCGGCTAGCTCCGCCTGTTTGTTCCTGCTAACTATGCCGTTGCGGTTCCAAAAGGCGAGCGTGAAGCGATCCAGAGCAGCTGAAATAAATGGGTGTGAGGCATTAGAAGCTATCACGGAGCGGCGGGAGCGGGGTTGGAGCCGGCCGCTTCCCCGACCGACGAGCCCAGCCGACGGGCATCCTCCTCCGCGTGGAGGAGCAGCAGGCGCATGATTGTCTGCAGAATCAGCTTCGGCCACTCGCTCGGGAGGCGGCCGGTAATGGAGCGGGTGATGGTGGTGGCGCGCATTAGATCAACACCGTTTAAGGCGAGATCTTCCGCGGCCTGGTTCGCGAACCGGATTCGGTCCTCAACAGAGTGGGACGGAAGGAAATCCATCCGCCTCACGTTCTCTCGCTCCGCCTCGGTCAGCTGCCGAGACGTCGACGAAAGCGTCGCGGACGGCGGATTGCGGGGAGGGTGGTGGATAGGGTGGCTGGAACGGCGGCGTCGGCGTCTGCCGCCGTGGCCGCGTATGTGCGCAGCTGGCGGCGGGGGCCGCGGCGGCGCCGTGGGCGGCGCGGCGTGCGCTATGGGAGCGCCTGCTACTGCGGTGAAGGGCTGCAGCAGCTGTGACGCCGAGCGCGTCGACGCCGTCTCCGTGCTTGATGCGCGGCGGCGCTCGATGTGGGCCCGGTGGGACCGGTCCTGGTTGCGGCGCTCCTCGCGCCGCCTCTGCGCTTGATGCCCCTGTAACAACGGCGCTGGTATTCGGGGCAGCCCCTATACCGAGCGCCGTGGTGTTCGGCGTTGCAGTTAGCGCAGCGCTGCGCCTCCACGGGCGGATTGTCCCCAAGGGGGCAGGCCGCCGTGTCGTGCGCCGCGCCGCACTTGCCACATCGCGCGTGACGTGCGCAGTGCCGCTGCATTCTTCCACTCGCTGCATACGGGCGGGGGTGCCTCAGGGGAGTATCCTCTCTCCGGTGCTCTACTGCCTGTATGTGCGTGATATACGGCTGTAATAGCCACGTGATATACGGCAGACGACACGGCTGTAATAGCCACGTGATATACGGCAGACGACACGGCTGTAATAGCCACGTCCAAAAGAGCCGATCTGCTCGTTAAATATTTGGATCAACATTTACTTCTGATCCAGGAGTGGCTAAGGCGCTGGCGCGTCAAAGTCAAAGTGGAAAAGAGCACGGCTGTGCTCTTCACACATAGATATAAATGCGCTACGTCGCGGCCACTCGCGCTATGCAACTCTAATATTGAATGGAGCGCAAGCACTAAATATCTCGGCATTACGCTTGGCCGCGCTTTAACTTTCCGCGAACACGCGGACGCGGTCTCGCAAAAGGCATGGCAACGCCTGGCCATGCTGCGAGGCTTATTACATAAGCGAAGCAACCTGTCCACAGCGAATAGCCTGCTACTTTATAAAGCCATGATTAGGCCCATTATGGACTACGCCTGCCCAAGTTGGGAAATTGCGGCGCAAGCGCACATAAACAAATTGCAAACAGTCCAAAATGCGTGCCTTCGTAAAATTCTTTGCGCACCAATTTACATTAGAATCTCTGAACTTCATTCAGCCTTAAATATTCCTCTTATAAAAGACCATTTCAAAACTTAAGCTTCCAATTTTTTCTCAAATCTAAATACGTCAAATAATGACATCATCTTAAACTTAGCACTGTACGAGCCGAACCCCACGGTTACGTGCAAGCGCCCGAGAGATCTGCTGGAGTAAAATGGGCCTAACGCAAGTACTGACGAGAAAATTGCAGTAAACAACGCCACAAGCGAGCCGAATGGCTAATGTCTTTCCTGACCTTATTTTTCTCGGCCGCTGCCGCGGCGCCGCCGACGCGGACGCCCACGCGGATGCCGACGCCGTCGCACACGCCAGCTACGACGCAGACGCTGCTGCCGGACCAGGGGCCCCCGGGACTCTGGCCCTCCCCCTATTCTTGTATACGGCAGCGGGGACGTGTTTTCCCTGTTGGAGGCGCTTCGAGGGGTGTGCGGTGGCCCGGTCGCTGCCGAAGCGACCGGCGAAGCCGTGCGCCTCCGCACGCAATCGATGGAGGACTACACGGCCTCCGTCTCGCTGTTACAGGAGAGAACGATCGAGTACCACACGTACTTGGTCGGCAATGCGCGGAAGTTGCGGGTGGTTATCCGCGGCGTTCCGCTAAGTACAGACGAGGCGACGCTAACAGCCGCCCTCGGGCGGGCGCCCTATATGTTCCAGGTGGAGAAGTCGGAACGTATCAAGAGCCGCAAGCCAGGGCGCCGAGGACGGCCACTCCCGCTCGTCCTCCTGACGCTGCCCGACGAGCCGGCGCAGAGGGGCATTCTGCGCCTACGAGAGCTCCGCGGGCTCTCCATTGCGGTGGAGCGGTATCGGCCGCCGCGAGGACCAGTGCAGTGCCGTAATTCCTTTGACTTCGGTCATGTGCAGCGGCACTGCGCCCGCCACCCGCGCTGTGGGAAGTGCGGCGCTGCGCACGACACGGCGGCCTGCCCCCTCGGGAACAATCCGCGCGTGGAGGACCGGTGCTGTGCTAACTGCCGCGGTGACCATCACGGCGTGCGATATTGGGGTTGCCCCGAATATCAGCGCCGCTGTTTTAGGGGCGACAAGGCCCAGAGGCGTCGAGAGGTTCCCCGCAGCCAGAATCGGACCCGCCGGGCCGAAATCCAGCAGCGCCGCGCTTCGAGCGCATCCAGCGCGGAGACGACGGCCACGCGCTCTCCCTCACGGGACGCAGCGCCGCCGCAGCCCAACGCCGCAGCAGCAGGCGCTCCCGCAGCGCACGCCACGCCGCGCGCACCGCTGCCGCGGCCCCCGCCGCCAGCGGCACACCTACGCAGCAACGGCGGCCGACGCTCACGCCGACGCCGCCGCACCGAACCCTCCTCCCCCATCCCGCCCCCGCAATTCGCCGTCCTCGTCTCTCTCGTCGACGATTCGGCAGCTGACCGTGGCGCAGCGAGAGGACGTGAGACGGATGGATTTCCTTCCGTCCCTCTCAACCGCGGACCGGCTCCACTTCATCAACCGGGCGGCTGAAGATCTCGCCCTAAACAGCGTCGATCTGCTGCGCGCCACCACCGTACCCATTACCCACTCCGTCACTGGCCACCCTCCGAGCGAGTGGTCTAAGCGGATTTTGCAAGCAGTCATGCGACTGCTGCTTCTCCACTCGGAGGAGCACGCGAATCGGCTGGGATCGTCGGTCGGGGCGACGGCCTGCCCCAATCCCGCCCCCGCCGCCCCGTGATGGCTTATTCGGCCTCACAAAGCTCTCTTTCAGCTGCTCCTGGTCGCTTCACGCTCGCCTTTTGGAATTGCCACAGCATTGCGAGCAGAAACAAGCAGGCGGAGATAGCCGCATTCGCCGCGAAGCATAAAATTTCAATGTTGTTGCTTGGCGAAACTCACTTACAGCCACATCGCCTCTCTTTGCCTGGCTTTATCTGTTACAGGACCGACAGACCAGCACGGCTTCCGCGCGTAAATCCGGGCGCCTGAATAGCAGTTCTAGTGAGACGCGATTTCACACATCATGAAACTGTTTTGCGTTCATTTCAGTCCCTGGAGGCCACGGCGATTGTGGTTCGGACGGAAGCGGGTCCGCTGCGCATCATCTCGGCCTACCTTCCGCCGACGTGCAGTGCTTCTCTGGTACGGAGCGATCTCGATGCCCTGCTAGATCCTCACGTCCGCGTTCCTACCTTCCTTGCGGACGATTTCAAAGCGAAGCACCCGGCTTGGAATTCCCACACCATCTCACCTCGCGACCGCGAGTTGAAAAAATTTGTTGAAACGCACGGCTACGAGGTGATAGGCCCTTCACAACCCACCCATTTCCCTGTCAACGCGGGATGGCCTGATGTTCTCGACATAGCCGTCACTCGCGACATTGACAAAAATATCCATCTTTCCACTGCCTGCGAGCTGACCTCGGATCAACTCCCAGTTATAGCCGAGATGGGGCACAGTGGTCCACTTTCGATCTCTGCACTCCCACTCGCCCGCAGATGCACTAATTGCACTCTTTTTCAGAAGGAACTGGAGAAGCGCCTCCCGGAAGCGGAAACCATCTCAGACCCGCAGCAGATCGAGCAAGGTGCAAGAAAGCTCGCGGAATCTATTTCAGATAGTTTGAATGCGGCCGCCTTCGCCGGGCGAAACGAGCAGCGAGCCCAGAAGCTCCCCCCGAGAATAATCGCGCTAATCCAGCGCAAGAATAAGTCGCGCAGTGAATGGCAGAGCACGCGACATTCGGCCGACAAGCTTCGTCTGAATCGTCGTCGTGTAGACGACGCCTTAACTGAATACAGAAACACAAAATGGGGAAACCTACATAAAAAGCTGTTGCCGGAGGATCGCTCGCTATGGCAACTAATGCGAGCTCTCACAAGGACTTCTGTTTCAGTGCCGCCGCTGCGCAACGCGAACGGCGACCGAGGACAAAGCGGAGCTTTTCGCTGACGCACTCGAGTCGCAATTCCGGCCTGTAGAGGAGCAGCCGCCTGCGGAGCACGCCGAAAGCGTGCATTGCAGCGTCGCAGCGACCTTACACGCCCCCGCAGTCGAGCCGGAGCTCACGGACGCCGCGGAAGTAGCGGAAACCATCGCCGCCCTACGGAGCGGAAAAGCGCCAGGACCAGACGGCATCACAAACGATGTCCTTAAAAAGCTCCCGCGTAGCGCCATTAATAACATCGTGTACTTGTTTAACGTAATTTTTATGTTTCAGATATTTCCGGCGCAATGGAAACATGCACACGTGCTTAACTTTCCCAAACCTGGAAAGGATAAGAGGCTGCCACAGTCATATAGGCCTATCAGCCTTCTAAATACGCTCGGCAAACTTTGAGAAAATTCTCCTTAAGAGAATTTTAAAATTTACCGAAATGCACGCTTTAATTAATCAGGAACAATTTGGTTTCAGGGCGCACCATAGCACCACCCATCAGCTAGTGCGCATAGTAGATAGAATCCGGCGCAACTTTAACGAGCGGCGATTCACTGGCGGAGTTTTCCTAGACGTCGCCAGCGCCTTCGACAAGGTTTGGCACGACGGCCTCCTCGACAAATTAATTTCCGCCAACTTTCCAACCTACATCGTCCACATCATCCACTCCTACCTCGCGAACAGATCGTTCCAAGTGGCGATTCTGAACGCAAAATCTACGACTTGCCGCATGCGAGCGGGAGTGCCACAGGGGAGTATTCTCTCTCCGGTACTCTACTGCCTGTATGTGCGAGATATTCCAACCTCTCCCCAGACCGAACTAGCCATATACGCTGACGATACGGCTGTAATAGCCACGTCCAAAAGAGTCGACCTGCTCGTTAAATACTTGGATCATCATTTACTTCACATTCAGGAGTGGCTGCGGCGTTGGCGCGTGAAAGTTAACGTGGAAAAGAGCACGGCGGTGCTCTTCACACGTAAATATAAATACGCTACACCGCGGCCGTTCGCGCTATGTAATTCTAGCATTGAATGGCGCGCAAGTACTAAATATCTTGGTCTTACGCTCGATCGCGCTTTAACTTTCCGCGAGCACGCGGACGCGACCACTAAAAAGCTAGGCAACGCCTGGGCATGCTGCGAAGCTTATTTCACAGGCGGAGCAAATTGTCTACAGCGAACAGCCTGCTTCTTTATAAAGTAATGTTTAGGCCCATTATGTACTACGCCTGCCCAAGTTGGGGAATCGCGGCGCATGTGCATTTAAATAAGCTGCAAATAGTTCAGAATGCGTGCCTTCTGAAAATTCTTTGCTCACCACGTTTTGTTAAAAATTCAGAAATTTACTCAGTTCTAAATATTCCATTCTTGGAAGAACATTTCAAAATTTTAGCTACAAATTTCTTCTCAAACTTAGATCAATCAAATAATCAATTAATTGCAAATTTAGCTCTGTACGAGCCGGATACTTCGGCAACGTACAAACGCCAGCGAGATATGTTAGACTAAAACGGGCTTAACGCCAATACTTGCAAGAAAATTGCGGTAAACAACGCCACAAGCGCGCCGAACGGCTATTGTCTTTCCTGACCTTGTTCATTTTCTATTTTACAGATCAGCCATAGATATTCGCAATGATAGGGATGGCTGGCTCCACAGCAAGGAAGTGTGGCTGCATTGCACTTAGCGGCCACACGGAACTGTGCTGCATAGCAATCCTCGCAGAGGGACACGAAAAGGGGGTGTTGTTTCCATGCCGGCGGCAGACTCTGGGGTGGGTCGGCCGACCCAGCAGGTCCCGCTACCTGCCCCCCTCCCTCCAGACACCGTGCTTCCCCGGCGACTGCGAGGTCTCCCTGACGAAAGAAGATCAGCATTTCCCTCCAGTCCAGTCGAATGGTAGAAATAAGAGAAGGTTTTGGTGTAATTTTGATATTTGGTTCTTATAATTTTTTGGGTTGCTGAACACGAATATCAGGTTCGCCAAGACAAGTTTTGTCTGGAAATACGTTTTTTAAGTAAAAAATGCGTAAATATCACACCTTTTGTCAGTTTTTTCAAAATAACTCAAAAACCATCCATTATTTGTAATTAATAGTCCTATACAAAATGAAATAAGATAAAATTACCTACATTTAATGTCAGTAAGAATTTTTTCTCCGATTAACGGTTTAGCCGTGAGAACACCACGAAATTTGGTGATGTAAGCGAAACACATGAAAAACTGGAATTATCCTATTTTATCTCAATATAACTTAAAAACTATCAATTTTTCGAAAGTATTAACCTGATATGAAATGAAGGAGGATAAAATTGCCTACAATGTGTAGTACAGTTTTTTCTAGGATCAATGATATTGCCGTTGGTGTGCAAAATATCCCTGAATGTTACTGTGAAAATGGAACTCCACTTAACCTCCCTCACTACATTTATATCTAATGAAGTTGTATGCAAATAAATGCAGCGCCGTGTGAATCTGTTTACATTCTAATTGGAAAAAGGAAAGTAGGTAATTAATAAAGCGAAAGAGAAAATTAATATTTTGGAAGTCGAACGTGCCTTCAGCGATGTGTAGGTTTTGAAGGCCCTAGTTTTTATAGACATCTATGTATATAAATGGCATTAGCGTTTTTTTTACCGGATAACTTTTAAGTTATTCGGAAAAACCTTAAATAAAAGTACTGTTTGTTCATATTTTTGGCTTGTTTCCACGCAAAGTTATTGATGACAAACCTGAACACTCGTTAAAGCATTCTAACTACTAACAAAGCAATTCAGTGTCCAAGTTCAATACGTCGTCAATGACGGATTTTTATCTCTTACAGGAAACACGAGTCTATCCGCGACAATTACGTTGAATTATGTGTCAAAATATCTATCACAAGCATATCTCCTTAGATGTTTTTATGGTTACCCTGAAGTGCTAAGCGAATTAAAATGTATAAAAAATGTGCGTACATAGTGTTAGACAACACAATGATTCATATGACGTGGAAAGAAAATTTTCTTGCTACCACGAATAATAAAAGTCGGTTAATAGCAATGTTGATTACAAAGATTTTATCAGCAGAAATGGCTTGCAAACAAGCGAAGGAAGACGCGGACACTCCG
The DNA here is from genome assembly GCA_011170035.1 of Teleogryllus occipitalis. NCBI lineage: Eukaryota > Metazoa > Arthropoda > Insecta > Orthoptera > Gryllidae > Teleogryllus > Teleogryllus occipitalis. The sequence continues at coordinate 35,729 of BLKR01003642.1, read as the reverse complement.
ATAATGAACACAGTTTTGTGCTTAGGTCCAAATAATGAGACTGATTGAAGTTGGTGAGGATATAAGAGATCTGTTGGTAATATGGTGAGATCTCTGCCAGCATGCAAAATGGGTCGTTTTTGAAACAGAAGAACGACAAAGTTTCTTCACCCGATTGCTGCTATAAGTGAAACACTTACCGATAACATTGTTTCTCCCAACCAATGAGTGATTATGAAATCTCGGTTTAGGCCAAGTACGGAATAATGAATTTCTGACAGACAAACCGTCAATGAATTGCTATAAAATTATTCAAAGTATTGAGATGGTCGCTGATGGTGGTGAACTTTTTCGGGTTTCACAAATCGGTTGAAATGTAAAGAACAGCCAGTTGAGATATATCTACTGAAGCTGTTTTCAGTTGCAAGGCAAACATTGCGGCACTACCACCACATACAGCAGCACAGCAACGTTTTTTAAGAGTTTATTCTCAAGTTCAGCAACGTCTAGATTTAGAAAAAATCCAGAAGAATGGAGAGGGAAAAGTACGAAAAATAGCCTTGCACCTTTGACCATAACTTGTTAGTACCATCTGCTCTTCCAGTTTTATTGAAATTCGGTTTGTGCAAGGGCTCCAAAAACTGTCAAAAAATTGACTGCAAGAAGGCAGGGGTTAATGATATAACTTATATATCAAAGTGTTGCGACAATATGACAGTCGTTACCGAAAATGATCTGAAAGGTGAGTTACGAGCTGGAACGAGGACCACAAGATGAAGCTATTGAACTTGACGAACCAATGGAAGACGATTCGTATATTCTTCTAAATATTAAATAATACCAATTATTAGAAACAATATAAAATACTATAGTTATAGTAATAAAAGACCCAATAATTCCATTATTTTGTACTTAGCAGATGTCTATGAAAACCAGGGCCTTTGAATCCTGACCGTCGGGAAAGATGCAGTCCATATTATTAATTACCTACTTTTCTTTTTCCAAAATAAAATGTAAACAGATTCACAAGACGCCATATTTATTTTTTTATAAATTCATTACACATAGGAGTTTGTGAGAGAGGAAGTTAAGTGAAGTGCCGTTTCTGTAAAAACATCCAGGCATATATTACGCACTAACGGCAATATCTTTGATCCCAGAAGAAAACCTAGTCCACATAAAATGTGGACGATTTTATTCTCTTCATTATCATATCAGGTTAATATCGACGAAAAAGTTGTAGCAGTTGTAGTAGTAAAGTCGTTTTTAAGTTCTATTGAGATAAAGTGGGATAATTCCCGTTTTTCATATCTTCGCGTATATCACCAAATTTCGCGCTGCTCTCACAGCTAAACGATTAATTGGAGAAAAAATCTTAATGACATTAAGTTTTATCTTCTTGTATTTTATATAGGACCATTAATTACGAAAAATGGATAGCTTTTAAGTTATTTTGGAAACAGAAAAGGTGTGATTTTTACGCATTTTTTGCTCAAAAAAACGTATTTCCTAGCAACATTTTTGTAGAACCTGATATTCGTGTTCAGCGAAGAAACATGTAGGAACAAAATATCAAAACTATACCAAAACTTTCCGCTATTTGGCCTTCTTGAACACTATTTGACTGGACTACTGTACTCAGCTACGAATGAGTTTCCAGTGTGATCGCCGATCAGGACCAGCGACACTGGCAGTCACTGGCCTGCTTTTAAAAGACATAGACTTTTTTCCTAAGATGTAAAGAAGAATTGTACCAGAAGGGGTTAAATAATCAAAATATTTTTGTTCAAGCCAGTATCGAACCGGGGGAGGGACCCCCCATGGAGCTTACTCCCTTCAGAATACGTAATCGGCTAGAGATTCTATAATAAACCCTCTCGCCCCACGCTGGGCTGCTAATACAATAAACTCGGCTACTCCCTCTATTTTATACATTAATATGCCCGTTTACTAGCTAACCATTCAAAATTCTAACAATTTATGCGGGCGTGAACTTGTGATGGCCCTCGCACAGGGACCGAAACGTGGTACTCGTGCAACGCGCGCGTGGATCAGCATCTAACTACCTTAATCACATCACATTCTTTAATCCTTGATGAACCCGAATGCATTCATCTCAATTTATTTGCTACTTTTATGGACTGTTTCTTTTCCTCTGATGTTTCAAAATGACAAACATATGTTCAATGATAGTGCCTTCTGACGACACACAAAACAAAACATAGCAAACAAACATAGATTTTTTCTAGAACAAGCGCCGATCGCTCGGCCGTGACCACAAATAAGATTACAGAACGTTTCTTAATTTTCTGGTTTTAAACGTTCTTAGGTTTTGTCACCGGTTCTCAATACTGTCTATAATTTCTCTGATAATTACTGCACTATCTATTTTTCCTTTCATTGTCTTATTTCATTAAATACAACCAGTTTTAGTTCGATATTGCGTCATGACGTCACTACGATGCGTCTCTTGTTTTAATATGTATTTTAATTATACTTTCCTGCATTTAATTTTAATTAGCTTTCTAGATGTTTCCCAAAATCGTGATTAGTCTTGCAAACGTTCATAAATTTCGCCTCGTTGTTCTATAAAGTTCCAGCCCGATCCCTTCAGGCATTTTCGTAATATTTAATAGAAACTATATTCTTCCTCAACTTTATCCTTACAACAATGGTCTCCATGTTCACGCCTTTTTAACTTGAAATTTACGATTACGATTTTCTTCGAAATTTTGTGAACCCTTTGCCCGATTTTGCTGATTGTTCTTTCTAATAATTCTAAATATTATGCTTGATTGAATGTTTATGTTAAATTTGACTTTCTTCCGCGCATTCGGTTAATTTAGAAAAAACGTTTGCGCGCGGAGCTGCCGTCTTCTGTCTTTTTGAATATAAATCTTAACATTTTATTGGAAAGTCTTTATTCCCTGGATCACTAAATTACTGAAATGATCGCAAATCATTACAATGCCATTCGTCATAAAAAAACAGTTTTTACTCATTTTCTATAGAAACGAAAGTCGTTCAATATTCCAATTGAAAACTGGTAAATAATAATAAATGAACAAATAAAAATAATTTTAAAATTCAGTTTAAAGGAATGTGTCGTGCTGTGGGCAGAGAGTATACTAATGGCTGTGGGGAAGGTGTGTCGTGCTATGGGGAGAGTGTAATGTGTGCAAGTGTTTTGAAATTCTGGAATACTTACCCGAAGCCATATACAAGTTTAATTTTGCATACAAATGAAACGTGCATTTTTGGCAAGAATTAATAAGATAATTTGCTCCAGTGTGATAAATTTGCAAAGGCAAATCAGCTAAACGTTTTGACTGTTATCGCTCTTCGTGATGAAATCTTGGAAGACTTCCTGCTGTAAGCACATACTTGAGAGAAGTATGAAGCACATAATTGAGAGAACGATACTGTGAAAATTTCTGGATATCAAGAACACTGTTCGCAATATCGATAGTCATGAAAATGCAAATTTATTATATTTTGAAAATTTTCAAAAACGGATGTGCAATTCACTTTATTTCATTCACATATTTCGAGAAATTCTTAAACCTTGAAGAAAATTACTTAAAAATCGTTAATGCTGCAGTTTGGTATCACTCCTGGTCTATTCTATCCAGCTTTTTTTTTGCTTCATTTTTGAACCACTAAAACAAATCTACAAATCTAAAACAAGTCATTTTACGCAATGTGCCATGCTAGACAGTAAGATGTCCAAATGGTGGGGATTTGTGCAGATATACTTGTATTAACTAGTAATGAAATTTCATTTCGCCACATCACAGAATTTTCTCTGGGATTTCATCAATCATTAACAACAAGAATAATAGTATTAAATAATAATAATAATAATAATAATAATAATAATAATAATTATTATTATTATTATTATTATTATTATAACAGGTATCTCCACTTTTGTGACCTAAGAGATCTCACTTCAAAATATGAATGTAACACAAAAACTAAAAACTTGCTGGAAATTATTTTTTTGGATTTGTTTTTCTTGCAGCATCTCTGATACAACTATTTACTTTAGAACATTTTTTAATTGCAAAATCAATGATAAAATTTAAAATTGCAAAGGTAAATACTTAAATTTGGAAAGAGCCCCTTGCAGTGGTGTGTCTGGTGTACCCAAAGAAGATTGTACCTGACTACTGTCGGTGCCATGACTTTCCTCTTCAAATGAGTCCATTTGTAAATGACCTTCTGCATCTTCCACCATTAAGTCACCTGGAAAAATTATAACATCAACTGTATAGTAAAAACCATTAGAAAAATTAATTTGATATATGAAATAAATTTGAAATGTTCAATGGGAATGGTATGTTGTTTGAAAAGAAATTAAAGATAATTAAATAATAATTTACCTGAATGGGTACTCTCATATCGAGTTGAGAAGATTTCCCCGAACGCACCTGGATTGATTGATTGATTTTTTCGTGTTTCCGGGCGCGTCAACTACTGTAGTCATTAGTCCCGTTAGTGTAGTGCATGTTTTTTTTCTCGGGAGATGGCGGTGATCTTCCCCCGCTGGATGGCGAGATCCGGCGCCGACCTACCGTCGGCTAGTGGGGTTTCCCCCTAACCAAGACTCTCCCACCAGCGGGGCACCGCCCCAGTCGGGACAAGCTCTAAGCTCCCGACCGGTCTCCCAGAATATGTGGTAGTGTAGTGCATGTTAGTGTAAGTGTGTGTGTGTTTAAGGGGAGAGGATAGGACAAGGAAGAGGAAGGACAGATCGCGCGCGGTCCGTGGCCCGTTTGGTAGGGTACTGCTCCGGCATTCGCCTGGTGTTGATCGGAGAAACCACGGAAAACTACCGATCAGAGCAGCCGGCCGCTAGAATTCTCCTCCAGACAGCGACTGAATTCGACATAGCTGAAAAGCTAGTATCGAATATCCTGCCGCCGTCAGGACTCGAACCTAGGACCTCCCGGTCAGAGGCGCTGCAGTGACATCAGTTGATGCACTGAACTACCGCTCCGGGGAACGCACATGGACCACTTGGTGGATCTGCAATTAAGAAATAATGACACTTGTAAGTTTGATCCATTGATTTTGAATTATAAGTTTTGTTCAGCAGATATATTAGCATAGCAAGAAAGGTTAGCAATACTGTTGTAATAAGAAAGAAATGATACTCGTTTTAAGACTTCTTATTCACGAAAGTATTGTTGCCATTTTTTGAAGTTAACTTATGATAAAAATTCTCCATTGTTGCAATTCTGTGTATTCATTTAAAAAAAAAGATGGTTGCAGTACGATTCACTGCAGCACAGCATAAATTGCAATTTTCTCTTCTCTCTCTCCCTCTCCCCCCCTCTCTCACACTCTCTGTGTGGGGCATCACGTTCATGGGAGGTTTTGTCGCGCTACGAGAGGTCCACGTAGTTGCAGTGACGTACTCTAGATGGCTGCACCAGCGCTATTTTTGTCATGAGAAATCTGAAGTCACTCGGGGACAATCAATGTAGTAAAACAGGCCTTGGGTAGTATAAAACAGGCCTCCACGAACGTTCGAGAAGGAGCGGGGATTCGCTACCTGACCGCCGAAGAGGTCGGACGCGCCGGGGAAGAGCTCCAGCTACCTGGGATCCGGTCTTCGCGGGACGACCAGCCCTTCTAAGGGCTAAGAGCAAAAGTGTAGCGGAGTTACGCCGTAGCGTCCAAACAGCCCTTTTTAGGGCTAAGAGCAAATTTGTAGCGAGGCCCTCGCGGTCATCATGCCGTCGCCCGCGCCGTCGCCCAGTGGGAGCCAGTTCCACACTCCTTCGGAGGGTGGAAGTGGCGGCCGCGGGCGCCCGCAGCGACGCCGCACGGGGACGCCGAAGCGCATGCGCGTCGGCACCCCTTCGACGGAGCGCATTTGCGCTAACCTCTCCGCAATTTCTGCCCGCAGGATTGCCGACGGGAGCGGGCCCTCCGCTCCACGACCAGCCGCCGCAGATGCGGCCTCATCATCGGGCGCCGCGCCGGCCGCTGCCGCGCCGACGCCAACACCGACGCCGACGCCGACGCCGATCCCAGACCCGGCGGCCAGCGCCGCAGGAGCAGAAGAAGACGACGACGCGGACGGCTTCACGCTCGTCCGCCGACAGCGACGCCCTCCCCCCATCCTTGTATATGGGAGCGGGGACGTGTTTTCCCTCCTGGAGGCGCTGCGGGGCGTGTGCGGCGAACCCGTCGCTGCTGAAGCGACTGGGGAAGCCGTGCGCCTCCGCACGCAGACCATGGAGGATTATACGGCCTCCGTCTCCCTGTTACAGGAGAGGTCGACCGAGTACCACACGTACTCGGTCGGCAATGCGCGGAAGCTGCGGGTGGTCATCCGCGGCGTTCCGCTGGCAACGGACGAAGCAACGCTAACCGCCGCCCTCGGGCGGGCGCCGTATCTGTTTCAGATCGAAAAAGCGGAGCGGATCAAGAGCCGCAAGCCAGGGCGCCGAGGACGGCCACTTCCGCTCGTCCTCCTGACGCTGCCCGACGAGCCGGCGCAGAGGGCCATCTTACGCCTGCGAGAGCTCCGCGGGCTCTCAATCGCGGTGGAGCGGTATCGGCCGCCGCGAGGACCAGTGCAGTGCCGCAACTGCCTTGACTTCGGTCATGTGCAGCGGCACTGCGCCCGCCACCCGCGCTGTGGGAAGTGCGGCGCTGCGCACGACACGGCGGCCTGCCCCCTCGGGGACAATCCGCGCGTGGAGGATCGGCGCTGCGCTAACTGCCACGGCGATCATCACGGCGCGCGATATCGGGGCTGCCCCGAATATCAGCGCCGTTGTTCCAGGGGCGACGAGGCGCAGAGGCGGCGAGAGGCTCGCCGCAACCAGGATCGGGCTCGCCGGGCCGGGATCCGGCAACGCCGCGCATCTAGCGCGTCCAGCGCGGAGACGGCGGCCACGCGCTCTCCCTCACGGGACGCAGCGCCGCCGCGCCGCCGCAGCCCAACGCCGCAGCAGCAGGAGCTCCCGCAGCGCACGCCGCGCCGCGCGCACCGCCGCCGCGGCCCCCGCCGCCAGCGGCGCACCTACGCAGCAACGGCGGCCGACGCTCTCGCCGGCGCCGCCGCACCGAACCCTCCTCCCCCACCCCGCCCCCGCAATTCGCCGTCCTCGTCCCTCTCGTCGACGAGTCGGCAGCTTACCGAGGAGCAGCGAGAGGACGTGAGACGGATGGATTTCCTTCCATCCCACTCCACCGCCGACCGCCTCCACTTCATTAACCGGGCGGCTGAGGATCTCGCCCTAAACGGCGTCGATCTTCTGCACGCCACGTCCGTCATCACCCGCTCCGTCACCGGCCACCCCCCGAGCGCGTGGCCTAAGTTGATTTTGCAAGCAGTCATGCGACTGCTGCTCCTCCATTCGGAGGAGCACGCGAATCGGCTGGGCTCGTCGGTCGGGGCCGCGGCCGGATCCCACCCCGCCCCCGCCGCCCCGTGATGGCTTTAACGGCCTCACGTTCTTTTCCAGCTTCTCCTGGTCGCCTCAAGCTCGCCTTTTGGAACTGCCACAGCATTGTGAGCAGAAACAAGCAGGCGGAGCTAGCCGCATTCGCCGCGAAGCACAAAATTTCAATTCTGTTGCTTGGCGAAACGCATTTGCAGCCAATGCATCGCTTATCTCTGCCTGGTTTCATTTGTTACAGGACCGACAGACCAGCACGGCTTCCACACGTAAATCCGGGCGGCGGAACAGCAGTTCTAGTTAGACGCGAAATTGCGCATCATGAAACTGTTTTGCCTTCTTTTCAGTCCCTGGAGGCGACGGCGATTGTGGTTCGGACGGAAGCGGGTCCGCTGCGCATCATCTCGGCCTACCTTCCGCCGACGTGCAGCGCTTCATTAGTACGGAGCGATCTGGACGCCCTACTGGAGCCTCACGTCCGCGTTCCTACCTTCCTAGCGGGCGATTTCAACGCGAAGCACCCGGCTTGGAATTCCAACACCACCTCACCTCGCGGCCGCGAGTTGAAAAACTTTGCGGAGGCGCACGGCTACGAGGTGATAGGCCCCTCACAACCCACCCACTTCCCTGTCAACGCGGGACGGCCCGATGTTCTTGACATCGCCATCACTCGCGACATTGACAAAACCATCTACCTATCCACATCCTGCGAACTGACCTCAGACCACCTCCCAGTCATAGCCGAGGTGGGGCGCGGCGGCCCGCTATCAGTCTCTGCACTTCCACTCGCCCGCAGACGAACTAACTGGCCTCTTTTTCAGAAGGAACTGAAGAAGCGCCTCCCGGAAGCGGAAACCATCTCGGACCCGCAGCAGATCGAGCTAGGTGCAAAAAAGCTCGCGGAATCTATTTCAGATAGCCTGAATGCGGCCGCCTTCGCCGGGCGACACGAGCGAGCCCAGGAGCTCCCCCCAAGAATAGTCGCGCTCATCCAGCGCAAAAACAGGGCGCGCAGGGAGTGGCAGCGCACGCGACATCCAGCCGACAAGCTTCGTCTGAATCAGCTAAGGCGGCGTGTAGACGACGCCTTAACTGACTACAGAAACACTAAGTGGGGAAACCTACTTAAGAAGCTGTCGCCGGAGGATCGCTCGCTATGGCAGCTAACGCGAGCTCTTACAAGGTCTTCTGTTACAGTGCCGCCGCTGCGCAACGCGAACGGCGACAACGTGGAGGCGACCGAGGACAAAGCGGAGCTCTTCGCTGACGCACTCGAGTCGCAATTCCGGCCTGTAGAGGAGCAGCCGCCTGCGGAGCACGCCGAAAGCGTGCATTGCAGCGTCGCAGAGGCCTTACACGCCCCCGCAGACGAGCCGGAGCTCACGGACGCCGCGGAAGTAGCGGAAACCATCGCCGCCCTACGGAGCGGAAAAGCACCAGGACCGGACGGCATCACAAATGATGTCCTTAAGAAGCTCCCGCGTAGTGCCATTAACAGCATCGTGTGTTTGTTTAACGCAATTTTCTTGTTCCAGATATTTCCGGCGCAATGGAAACACGCACACGTGCTTAACTTTCCAAAACCTGGAAAGGATAAGAGATTGCCGCAGTCATATAGGCCTATTAGCCTCCTAAACACGCTCGGCAAACTCTTTGAGAAAATTCTCCTTAAGAGAATTTTAAAATTCTCAGAAAAGCACGCTTTAATTAATCCAGAGCAATTTGGTTTCAGGGCGCACCATAGCACCACCCACCAGCTAGTGCGCATAGTTGATAGAATCCGGCGCAACTTTAACGAGCGGCGATTCACTGGCGGAGTTTTCCTAGACGTCGCCAGCGCCTTCGACAAGGTTTGGCACGACGGCCTCCTCGCCAAATTAATTTCCGCAAACTTCCCAACCTATATTGTCCACATCATCCACTCCTACCTCGCGAACAGATCGTTCCAAGTGGCGATTCTGAACGCAAAATCTACCACTCGCCGCATCCGGGCGGGAGTGCCACAGGGGAGTATTCTCTCTCCGGTACTCTACTGCCTGTATGTGCGAGATATTCCAACCTCTCCTCAGACAGAACTCGCCATGTATGCAGACGACACGGCTGTAATAGCCACGTCAAAAAGAGTCGACCTGCTCGTTAAATATTTGGATCAGCATTTACTCCAGATCCAGGAGTGGCTGCGGCGCTGGCGCGTGAAAGTTAACGTGGAGAAGAGCACGGCGGTGCTCTTCACACGTAAATATAAATACGCTACGCCGCGGCCACTCGCGCTATGTAATTCTAGCATTGAATGGCGCGCAAGTACTAAATATTTAGGTATTACGCTCGATCGCGCATTAACTTTCCGCGAGCACGCGGACGCGACCTCTAAAAAAGCGTGGCAACGCCTGGGCATGCTGCGAAGCTTATTTCATAAGCGGAGCAAATTGTCCACAGCGAACAGCCTGCTTCTTTATAAAGTAATGATTAGGCCCATTATGGACTACGCCTGCCCAAGTTGGGGAATCGCGGCGCATGCGCATTTAAATAAGCTGCAAATAGTTCAAAATGCGTGCCTACGGAGAATTCTTTGCGCACCACTTTACATTAAAAATACAGAAATTCATTCAGCTCTAAAAATCCCACTCTTAGAAGAGCACTTCAAAGAATTAGCAAAAAATTTCTTTTCAAAATTAGATCAATCAAATAACCAATTGATTGCAAATTTAGCCCTGTACGAGCCGGATACTTCGGCAACGTACAAACGCCCGCGAGATATGTTAGAATAAAACGGGCTTAACGCCAATACTGGCAAGAAAATTGCGGTAAACAACGCCACAAGCGCGCCGAACGGCTATTGTCTTTCCTGACCATGTTTTTCTCCCATTTTCAGATCAGCCATAGATGTCCGCAAGGATAGGGATGGCTCCACAGCAGGGAAGTGTGGTCGCATTGCACTTAGCGGCCACACTGAACTGTGCTGCATAGCGATCCTCTCGAGAAGGAGCGAAGATTTACGAATAATAAACGAAGGACGATGGTTCGAAAATTCAGCCAATCGCTGCCAATACTCGTATCCCTTCCATCGTACCCTTTGAGTTTGAGACGGGCCCCTTTGGAAAGAAAGGATGCCGAAAGAGAGTGCTTCACAGAGAAAAAGGTGGTGTTTTCTGTTCCGTTTCGTACAGAAGAAGCCAAAAAATGTCAAAGGCTCCTAGTCAGTAAGCATGTTTTCAAATATTAGTGTGACAAAAATTGTTATTACTGAAAAGACGAAAGTAACATAATTTACCGTTATGAATTCATGATGTCTTTGTCCCATTACATTTTTAAAAATGTAAGGAATGCACGTTTTATCGTAAATATTTTATAGTAATAATTCGTAGTGTGTAATATGTGGCAGCTATATATAAGTATTAATAAACTAAATTGTTTAGAATGTAGAACAGTCTGTAATACGACACCCATTTCATATAATAATATATTTCAAATAGCTTGATATCCACTACATTTCAATAATGTTATAATACATTTCAAAATTAAAACCTATAGTATGTATGAATGGAGTTGTTAACATGAAATATGTGAATTAATATTTAGGTTGAATTTATTGATGCAAGAAATTGAAGGATTTTGTTTCATGTCATAGTAATGTCATGTATTGTAAATTCATTACAAAACAATATAAATTTTCTTTTGCAGAAATGTGTGTTGTGTGTGGTTATGGTCCCCAATCTGTATCTGGAAGGGGACTTCATTTCCACTGCATACCCCAAAAATTTTCAAGCAGCACTGTTACTAATAACTGTCTGTCATTTCTGCATCTTCCACCAATATCACAATGGCTTAATGATAATTGGAACCTTGTGCTCTCATCATTTTCAAGAGAGTGACTACAACCCAAGACATGAAGAACAGTTCCTCGCCCGCTTAGTGGCTGGGACTGTTCCTTCCAAAAGTAAGTTTTAAAGTCATGAAATAAAATTATTTTAAGGAGAGAGGGAGAAAATTGCAATTTATACTCTGTGCTGTAAGATACCACTGCAACCATCTTTTTTTTTAAAAAAAAAAAATGAATACACAGAATTGCAACAATTGAGAATTTTTATCATAAATAAGTTTACTTCAAATATGGCAACAATACTTTAGTGAATAGAATTCAGAAACAAGTATCATTTCTTTCTTATTACAACAGTATTGCTAACCCTTCTTGCCATGCTAATATATCTGCTGAACAAAACTTATAATTCAAAATCAATGGATCAGATTTACAAGTGTCATTATTTCTTACTTGCAGATCCACCAAGTGGTCCAGGTGTCTTCGGGGAAGTCTTCTCAACTCGATATGAGAGTACTCATTCAGTAGTGCTAAAGCCTACTGGCTGCTCAGACATGTGTTTACCTTACCATCGTCCAAAACTCTGACCCACATTCATCAGAGTGTTCCTTTAACCACGGGCATTTCCAAGACTGTGCTTAATAGCATGGTTAAGCAACTCTCTACCATGTCGGAAATTGATAAATTATGTGTCCTTGTATTAGATGAAATGAGTTTGACCGAACATCTAGATTATGATCCTATTCAGGATCATATTTTGGGTTACCAAGATTTGGGAGGGAGTCGCCATCCCTCTTTTACTAACCATTCTCTAGTTTTCATGGTGCGTGGTCTGATATCTGAATGGAAGCAACCTGTTGCTTTCTATTTGGGTCAAGCAATTAGCAAAGGAAATCTAGAAAATGCAATCAAAGAAACTGTGGTTGAATTACAGGGCATTGGGTGTAAAATAGTGGCCATTGTTTCTGATTTGGCATCAGCTAATGTTTTGGCTCTTAAAGAACTGGCCACAAAAACCATGTCTGAAAGAGAGGATCCAGTTATCAAAATTGGAAATGAAAAAATTTTTGTTATTGCAGATCCACCTCATCTTCTCAAGATTTTAAGAAATAACTTCTGTGAATATGACATACAATTCAAAGGGTGGGATGATAATCAAATCAAAATTGCCAAATTTGATGTTTTGAAAGAGTTCTTAGAATATGAGAAAAAGCAGAAAATGTCTGAGGTGTATCCATTAGAAATTAGTGATCGCCATCTTCATCCAAATTCTAAAGAAAAGATGAGAGTAAAATTATCTGCACAATTGTTTAGTCATAAAGTTTCCCGTGAATTGAGCTACTATGCCCAAAAAACTGGAAATAAATTAGCTGAAGATTGGCAGAATTCATTTTTATAGTTGATAAACTTTTTGATACTTTTAATGCTTCTTCAGTAAATGACAAGGAATTGAGAACTCCTGTCACTCAAAATTCTAAACACCATTTTATTTGGAGTACATTGCGTAGAAGTCTTAAAGATTGGAAATTTGTGGTATGGCCTTCTAGCAAAAAGCCTCAAAAGAAGCCTCAAAGTCAACGTTTTGAATTTTGGCAAAGAAATATTATTGCTATCCCGTCCCTTTGGAAGAAGGTGAGGGAACTGGGAGTGAAAGTATTAAAACTAGAAATCTTAATCAAGATCCTTTAGAAAATTGTTTTGGTACTGTTAGGCAGCAGGGAGGCTGTAACACACACCCCACTCAAGACTTTGTGGATATTTTCAAAATTTTAATGCTAAATTCTTTCGCAATGAATATACCAATTAAGAAAGGTAATGTTTTACACAACAATATTGCCCTACTCACAGATTTGCTGAACTCCAAATCTGCCAGTAGTGAGCCTGTTCATTCATTGGAAACTATTGAGGGAGGGACATTCTTCAACTTCTTTAGCTTCACTTTGTTCAGTGAGCGAGGAGGTTGATTGGTTGAATAAACTTTCAAAATGTTACAAATTAGGTTCAATAGCATTTTCAATGAGTGTGGTTAATTATTGATATTAATTTTGGTCTCCTTTTATTATGGTGATTTTTTATATTGTGTGCATTTATAAAACATTTTGTTGTAACTTATTTCTCTGCAATTTTGAGTTCAGTCTTGTTTAATTATTTCTTAAGATTTCAAGTTTGTCAATGCTTTGATTTTTTTAGGTTTTGAACCAATTTTGTTAAATTTGTAATGTAAATAATAGAATGTTGGTTGGTTCTGTGATATTTATTTTGTATTATATTTTCAAGTTTTTAATTTTCAGTGTAGTTGTAAGTTTTTTATTTTGTCTTAGAATCATTTTATACTGTATGATTTAAACTATAATTTCCATATTTAATTTTGTAGTGGAAAAGAAAGAAAGAAATATTTTTTTTCATTTTTAAAAATGTCTTTTAATTTACAATTTACCCTTGTCCTTCCCAAAACAATGTATAAATTCATTTCCTATGAAGCATATGCATGGAACGTTCTAACTCAATGGCAAAGAGTAATACGCTTTCCGTATGCGACTACCGCGACACACGAATATCACTGCAACTACTTGAAAGAAGTTCGACGGTCCGTCAACACGGCCGTGTCCGCCCACTGGTACTGGCATAGACTACATCTTTACTCTATGGTATTGGGCACTTCGTATACTCTCTGGTACTGGGTTGGACTGTGCCAGTATACAGTTGCGGCTAAAACCTCGACGGCGATTCGTGACTCTAGCGCCATTGTGGTGCTTTTGGGAACTATTACGAGCCGGTGCTCCCGGTTCTGTCCGTTCCGCGGCGTTCGGTTCGGTTCTGTTCATTCCTCATTGTCAGCATATCGTTTTACGCGTCGTAGGGAGACCCATTCAAAATTTCACGGCCCATTCAACATTCATTGTCCTTCCGTCGGCGCATTGTTCACCACGAGCTCGTCGTGTTGGTGAATGGTCACTTGTGTTATTTTACGTCCACGTGTTCTCGCCTGTGACCTGTGCATTTAGCGATATTGCTTAGTGTTTATTAAATTAGAGTATTATTAGAGTTAATTTCTTTTAGTTTAGTTTGTGTTTGCATTAGCATTTATTAGGTTTTGTTTTAATTGGTGATTTTGGTGTTTAGTGGTTTAATTGCTGGTTTTAATTTAATTGGTAGAAATGGAATCCGTGTGCCCGATATGTGACAAAAGTTTCTCCAGCAACTCTAATTTAAGAATGCATTTGAGAAGGGTTCACAGGATTCTCGATAAAACTGAAATTTCAGCGCTAGTACCAGTCGCGCTGAGTAACAGAAACTCCATTGAGTGTGTTATTTGCAAGATAATGGTTGTCAACAGTTTTTCTAGTTTACAAGAACATTTTTCAACCCATGATATTTCTTTAACTCAGGAAGAACTTTATTTTGACAGTATGGATGCTTTCAATCAATGGAAGGACGAGGTGGAAAGGAAATGCTGTTCACAGTATATTATATCTAAATAGGCAACTCAGGAAAGGGTTCCAAAAACTTATTTTAAATGTTGTCGATCTGGCTCTTATGTGCCAAAAGAAATGAGAGTCAGACACCTAAAAACCCAGGGTTCCAAGAAGATTAATGTACAGTGTCCATCAACGATTACTTTGGTATGGAAGAAACCTAAAATGGAAGAAACCCATTTTAAGTGCTATTTTGTTCCGACTCATGTTGGCCACAGCATGAATGTAGAACATTTGAATCTCCCGAAAAAATATAGGGCCGAAATTGCCGTTAACTTGGCCCAAAATATTCCTGAAGGAAATGTTCTGGATTGCTTCAGGGACAATGCGAGCTTAGAGGAAATATCAAGGGAAACTCTATTAACGAAGAAAGACATTAGGAATATTAGAAAAGCCTACAACATTAACAATGATGGGATTAGGCATCCAGATGACACTGTTAGTGTTGACTCGTTTGTGATTCAGGACAGAGAATCTGTGGTTCCTTGTGTCCTGTTTCATAAAAGAGAATGTGAGGAAATCGAGATGTATCCTTCCTTAAAAAAGGAGGATTTTGTTTTGATTTTCATGAACTCCCGGCAAAGGGAGATGCTGGTAAAATATGGCACTGATATCATATGTATGGACTCAACACATGGGTTAAAAAATAAATACTTGCTGACATCAATTCTAATTTTAGACGATATAAGGCAAGGTTTTCCATGTGCTTTCATGATCTCCAGTAAAACGGATACGGAAACCATGGTAGCGTTTGTGAATGAAATTCATAAGACTGTAGGCATTATAAGTGCCAACATTTTTGTCAGACATGGACCCGACCTTATTTAATGCCTGGAAGAGGGTGATGGGGCCTGTTGGGTCCCAGTTATTTTGTACCTGGCATGTGCTTAGAGCATGGGATAGGAATATTCGAAAAAAAATTGCAGCTCCAGATGTGCAGAGAAAGTGCATGGCAGAATTGCAAGCACTTATGTCAGAAACTGATGAGCAAGCGTTTAATAGAATGCTGGATGCTTTTATTCATAATGCTGATGAAAGTATGACAAATTTTATTGTATATTTTATTGATCACTATGTTCCTGTCAAGTCAATGTGGGCGCATTGTTTCCGACTCCATTGTGGAATCAATACAAATATGCACCTGGAAAGAATGCATAAGACTTTAAAGTATTGTTATTTAAATGGGCTGAAAAATCACAGGTTGGATGAAACCATCCATCTGCTGATGAAATTCCTCCGGGATAGGTTTTTTGACCGGTTAATTACCCTCCATAAAGGGAAAGTCACTAAAAAATAGCAGATTTGCGCCAGAGGCATAAACGGTGTCTGGAAATCTCTGGCAGAATTGTTTTGGAGGTCACTGAAAACTCTTGGCAAGTACAAGCCAGTAATGTACTTGCTGGGATGTATTTAGTCGAGACCTCACAGGCAACATGCACTTGTTCTCTGAAGCTGTGTACTGTGAAGCTTGCATTCACAACTATGTGTGTGAATGCAGAGATTCCAGTATTAAGTGGAATATGTGTAAACACATTCACTTAGTTTGCCAGTAAGTATTGCAAAGAATTAATTAGTGATGTATCCAAATGTAAAGAGTTTTTAATATTTGTATTTTATTATTTGAAGGTACTTAAAGAAGAAAGAATCGGCTATTTTGGAAAGTGTTGGGTCACTGAACAGGCAGGAGGCAGAGGAAGAGGACCTTGTGATATCAGAAGACGCCAGAGCTTCTGAGAGAGTTGCTGTGACCAATGGTATTCAAGCCATTGATGGGGAAGTTACCTCATTTATATCTACCATTAGGGAGGAAGTAACGAGACAACTTTCAATGCTGGTAGACATAGCACACAGTGCAACGGATTATAAGGAGGCTACGTAAGCATTAAACATTCTTCAATAAATGGAAGGATTTCAGGTTGCCTAATGATCTTCTTAGAAATGTTGAGTGGCAATGACCAGGAGTAAATTTCAATTGAGCGTGAGCTGTTAAAACCTCAGGTCAAGTCACTCATGTAGGGAAGGTAACTGGTGCAGTATTATGAGAAAGTTATATTTCTTCTTCAGTAATATGCATGCTTCCTTTTGGAAAACCACTGTTTTACGTTCAGTAATAGCCCCTGCCAGCCTCTAAATTAGACAACAAGTGGGCAGCTTGAGCCTCTACAGGAGAAATGTTTTAATCGATTTCCTAACTGCTTAAGAGATCTGGATGTGGTTTCATTCATAGTTCACTCTGCAAATCTGATGCTGAAGAGGGCCATGTACTCTCTCCTACTGCCATCCTTAGTTGTAGTAGCAAGACCCTCATTTTTGTTTTTGAAATAAACTATTGGCCCGGCGGCCCTTGGGTTGTTGGGTTGTTTTGGGTTGTTTTTAGTATGTAAGGTTTAATTTTTGTATCACTGGAATTCGTTATGAAGTTTCTCTCAACGACTTTCATCCAGATTTAAGTAAACACAAACCGTTTTTAAGCAACAAAAAAATAAATAAGTAAAAATATACCAAAAATTCTTATGCTAAGACATTTAGATATATATTAGTTAGATGTGGTAGAATTAGACAGTATTACGAACTGGCAGGATTAAATTCTGTGGTGAAATGTGCATCCTACTTTCAGTTCATTTGTCTGAAAGTATTAAGTATTTTATTTGAAGATTTCTCACAATTGTACTTTTGTCATGTTTTGTATTTTACCATAATTTAAGTTGTTCATTATGCAATCTGCTGGTGTATTATGGGTTTGCATTCAGTTAACATGATTTACTGATAATCTTGAACTTGTTTTTCCTTTGACTCTGTGTGAAATTCCAAGCCGCAACAGGCTTTGGATTTTGACAATAAAGTATTTTTCATTTTACAAATCAAATGCCAAAGATTCGACATTGGCTGTCAAATCACAAAATGCGGTCATGCCGTGGTGTCTGTGACTGTATATTCTATGAGTTTACAAGTGTGCGATGATTACTTGTTGGTGCAAGTCATAGTCATGCAGAGAGGACAGAGTGTACAGAGGAGTGCGACCAAGTAGTTCTGTATTAGAACTTTGGTAGCAAACGAATTCTTGCTTTGTATGTGTGTCACTCTCATTATTTAAGAAGGGAAAGGTTTAACTCGATTTTCTAACTTGCTTAAGAGTGTGAGGATGTACTGGTTTCATTCAATTCCTCCTACCAAATCTGATGCAGAAGAAGAGGAGTAATGCTCTCTCCTATCCACATCCTTGAGTTGTAGTAGCAAGATATCATTTTTGTTTGAAATAAACTATATTTATGATTTAAATTTTATTTTGGGTTGTTTTTTTTTAGTATATAAGGTTCATTTTTAGTAGCATGAGTTAGTTAGTTTCTCCTGTTTTGACTTTTAATCCAGGAATCAGGTATTTAGTGTATGTGGTTAGTGTCGAGCAGTCTAGACAGTGCAGGGCAGAGGTGCAGGTGTACAGTGATTGCATGTGCATCCTACCTTTCCTTAAGAGTGTTGTTGAGAAGATTCTCTGGTGTTGCTTTGTGTGTTTGTATTTTTATATAAATTAGTTGTTCATTCTTTAAATTGCGGAGTAGTATGGGTTTGCATTAGTTAAACGATTTACTGATAATCTTGAACTTGTTTTCACTGACTTCTGTAATGAATTCTATTGCAACAGGCTTTGGATGTTTGACAATAAGGTACTTTCTGTTTTGGAAATCAATACCAAGACCGACATTGGCTGTCAAATCACAAGTGCGGTCATGCCCGTGGTGTCACCTTGTTGTATATTCTGGTTACAACGAGTGTCTGATCAGTGTTAATGATTTTTAAGGTTATAGTCTCCTGAAAGGATTGAGGCGGTATTTTGAGTGCGACCAAGTAGTTCTGTATTCGACTTTGTTGCTGTAGGTCTTTTTGTTGTAGTAGTAAAGTGACCCCCAGAAGGAAAGGTTTAATCGATTTTCTAATTTTGCTTAAAGTATGAGATGCTGGTTCATTATGTTTATCTTAAATCAGATACTAGAGAGACCAATACCATCCATGGGTTGTGGCAAGACCCTCATTTTTGTTAGAAATAAACGGCCCTTAGGTTGTTGTTGGGTTGTTTTTTGGTTGTTTTTAGTATATAAGGTTTAATTTTTTAGTATGTAAGATTAGTTGTAAGTTTCTCCTGTTTTGACTTTTAATCCAGATTTAAATAAACACATAAATAATTTTTTTTTAAACCAACAAAAAACAAATACATAAAAAAAATATATCAAAAAATTCTTATGCTAAGGTATTTAGATGTATGGGGTTAGTATGGTGGCTTTGATCTAGACAGCATTACGGACAGAGTTAGGGTGTATGAGTGATTGCGTGCGCATCCTACCTTTCAGATTGTTTGTACGAAAGTATTGCGTGTTGTTGGGAAGAAGATTTCTCACAATTGTACTTTTATGTGTTTGTATTTTTATATAATTTAAGTTGTTCCATAATGCAATCTGCTGGTGTACTATGGGTTTGCATTCAGTTAATGATTTACTGATTATCTTGAACTTGCTTTTCCTTTTGACTCTGTAATGAAATTCCATTGCAACAGGCTTTGGACGTTTGACAATAAGGTATTTTTCATTTTGGAAATCAAATGCCAAAGATTCGGCATTGGCTGTCGAATCACAAGTGCGGTCTAGCCCATGGTGTCACCTTGCTATCGTATATGTATATTCTGGTATTCATGTATATTCTCGTTACAAGGGTGCGATGGTGTAGTTGGTGTAAAGATTTATAGTCCTCCTGTTTCCGAAGAGCTCATAATTTACTAATGACTTTGGATCTTACTTTATGTGAGGTTAATTTATTTTCATTTGATTGGATTGTAATTTTTTCTTTATGGTGTTTTGTATATTCGTGGAGATGATGTTTTTGGGGACCTATTCGGTAACATGTTATTCCTGCTAACACCTACTAATACCTTTACCACCACCTACTAAAATTTCCTACTAACACCTACTAATCCCTCCAACTACTAACTACTAATTCCCTGTACTACCTGCTAATTAGTAAGTATTCACTTTTTACTGTCTTAGATGATCTATTATCTTTAACATATCCATTGTGTGTCACAGCCTAATAATTATATTATACAAATCCATTTGTAGCAAGAGTATGCCGTGTTATTTCCTAACTTTGCCTTCCTTCTACCTGTTACTACGAGTAAATGACTGTACTTGTCAGAAATTCATGACTTTTTAATCTCATTGTTAGACATACTAATTGCTCATGTGGTCATTGACACTTTTACATATCATGCTGTTGACAATTTGTTTTGATTTTCATATTCACTGTAGTTGTATCTTTAATATGAAATCTCTAAATTCTTTGTAATAGGACTGTTGCCAGCAGTACTATTTTCTCTGTACATGCTTATGCTTGTCCCAGTTCAATCACTTATGTAAGTTTTGTTTAAAGGATTCATTTGTGAACTGGACTGGGTGTGCTAAGATTTAGAGCTGATGTTCTTGAGGCCATGACCCGCTGGACTGACTTGTAAAATTGCTGATTGTAACAAATGTATAGTTTTCCTTTAATTAATGTTCTGTGATAAGGAATTCAATTTCTCTATTTAGTAGTAATTTGATGAAAGTTGCTTTCATTTTGTATTATATTCATTCCTAATTTGCACTGTTATTAATTGATTTTACTTCCATCAAACTGGCCATTGGTTTGCTGATTCAACATGTATAATTGCCTAATTTAACAATATTATTTTATTGTCTTGTAATTTGTAATTCAAACATTTGTATTTATTCAGATAGAAATTGATGCCAGTCGCTTTCCTTTTGTATTATATTCATTCCTAATTTGCACTTTTATTAATTGGTTTTACTTCGATCAAACTGGCCATAGGTTTGCTGATTCAACATGTATAATTGCCTAATTTAACAATATTATTGTATTGTCTTGTAATTTGTAATTCAAACATTTGTCACTATTCAGCTGTAATTTGATGCCAGTCGCCTTCCTTTTGTATTATATTCATTCCTAATTTGCACTTTCATTAATTGTTTACTTAAGATCAAACTGGCCATTGGTGTGCTGATTCAACATGTATAATTGCCTAATTTAACAATATTATTTTATTGTCTTGTAATTTGTAATTCAAACATTTGTATTTATTCAGATATAAGTTGATGCCAGTCGCTTTCCTTTTGTATTATATTCATTCCTAATTTACATTGATATTAATTGATTTTACTTCCATCAAACTGGCCATTGGTTTGCTGATTCAACATGTATAATTGCCTAATTTAACAATATTATTTTATTGTCTTGTAATTTGTAATTCAAACATTTGTATTTATTCAGATATAATTTGATGATGCCAGTTCTTTCCTTTTGTATTATATTCATTCCTAATTTGCACTGTTATTAATTGATTTTACTTCCATCAAACTGGCCATTGGTTTGCTGATTCAACATGTATAATTGCCTAATTTAACAATATTATTTTATTGTCTTGTAATTTGTAATTCAAACATTTGTATTTATTCAGATAGAAATTGATGCCAGTCGCTTTCCTTTTGTATTATATTCATTCCTAATTTGCACTTTTATTAATTGGTTTTACTTCGATCAAACTGGCCATAGGTTTGCTGATTCAACATGTATAATTGCCTAATTTAACAATATTATTGTATTGTCTTGTAATTTGTAATTCAAACATTTGTCACTATTCAGCTGTAATTTGATGCCAATCAAATTTTATGTATTTGGTTGTTTTTTTTCTGTATTACACATATTTCTAAATTTGCACAGTTATTGCTTTTTTTAATTTAATAAAACAATTGGCACTGTTCATCTCTAATGTTTCAAAATTTTTATTTTACCCTTTTATTTAATAAAGTATTTTGTAATAAATAATCGTTGCTTTTTTTTCTTTCTTTCTCTATCCTGGTTCTCATATCAAGGTTTACAGAAGAGTACACATGTGTTGCTGGAATGACTTGCTTAGATTGTTTCATAGACACTGATAGTTGTCTCAAAACAGCTATTTTTATTGTTACTCTGTCTCCAAAATTCAGTGGTTCTAAAATTTATTTATTTATTTTTAAAATTATATTGCAGTTATTAATGGAAATCTCAAAACGTTAGAAAAAAATGTTTGCAGTATGTATTTGTGATGAAAACATGAAATTCAGATTACAAAAATGTGGTTTAAGCTATGTTTGGGATTGGTAAGACAGGTAATAATCTTGGGCAAGGTAACTATCGACCATACCAGCAGTGTGTGGTTGTATTTGTTAGGATGTGATGGTAGAATAGTGAAATGGATGGTTGGCAAAAATAATAAATTTTGAAGTTAAGGGGAGAAAAATTAGTAATTAGAAAGATAACACGTTTGTAATGCCCAGAGTAATTTTTTATGCACAGCGATGTTAGTTCTTTACAATGGAGAATGGAAAAAGTGTTTAAACGTTTTCTAAAAGAAATTATACTTATCCCATGAAATTTCTGAAGTGGTTTAATAAAACAAATGCTTTGAAATGTGGCCTTTAAGTGACTTTGCTAAATATCATGCCATATTAAAATCTAATAATACAAATTTCAATTTCTTTTAAAAATTTCCCTCCCCTGCTATTCTCTTTAAAGAAATAATAATTAGTGTGCAAGAGGAAAATAGAACTGACAATATTGCCATTATGAAGTGTAGTTCATAGGTCCTCTAGTATTCAGTATCAGCAAACTTGTTTTTTTGACTAATTTGATTAAAATGTTAGAAGTTGTAAAGTGTGTAACAATAAGATAAGTCTTATAGTATCTTTTCCTTAATAACTATTGTTCTGGGATGCTCTGGAAGGGTATTACTTGATTGATACCCACATTGGCAAATCTCTCTCTCTCTTTCTCTCTTTTTTTTTTGTAGTAAATTAAAAATTGATTTACATAAATAAAAATTAATTACTTTTATTGAGTCTTTTCCCGATCTATTCTTGGAAAACAACACCATTTCTAGTTAGTAAAAAAAAATTGTTTTTCTTCCCTTTTCATCAGCACTTCTTTACGTCAAAAACCTGCTTTGAAAATGAAGGAATAAGATAAAAAATATATAACATTGATTATATTTCAATTGTGCATGATGAATCTAGTATGATGTATGTAGGGTGAATGCAATTGCACATTTCTTCAGTTCCTGAATCCCTAGATTATCTTTTACTACGCACTTATGAAAAAGGTAGAATGGAACATTTTAATATTTCATAAATGTTCATGCCCAACTGCATGGGTGAACAATCACATTTGATTTGAATATGCTACTGACAAATAATCAACTCTCCACTCCTGTGGTGCCTAGCAAAAAAGAACTCAAGAAAATGAAGTTACATTTACTGCCCAGAAGCAAAGCAGGGACCATCACTTTACGAGCATGTGAAATACTTATAAAATGTTCTGAATTAACTAAAAATTAATGTAGGATATGAATAAGAAATCCTGAACCATCCATGGAAAAGAAGTTCATCTGTGTCACAGAATCCTTCCATTTTAGCAAAGGTGGTTTGCAAAAGAATTCTCATTAATATATTTTTTTAAGATAATTCCATATATTTTCAAGAATGTAAAACATGCAGCTTCAGTAATAAAAGTTGTGACATTGGAAACAAAACTTCAGTATATGTTCATTTAAATTTGCATTTTTCTTATTTATTACTTGAAAGTAGTATTATTTAAGTAAAATAATACATAATATATATCGATTTTTATTGAGAAGATATATTTATTTTTCAAATATAAAACATTTTTCCTGAAATATCTCATTCGAAAATTACACGTCGTTCCTATATTCACTGATACAGTCCAGTATTAAGAATATATGTCTTTATATTGCCTTCGGAAGCCAAGAAACTCGAACTGAAGTATTTAAGTACTAAATTTAAAGTATTTTGCCCAACCTTGTGCATATGGAATATAAAATTATTCAATACTGTGTCACAGTGTGAATAATTTTTGTGCTATATTGTTATATGTGGGAATGTAAATCTTTGTGATATATTTTCTGTTATATATTATATGATATATATTTTGTATTATTATTAGTGCACCATACATCCTGTACTGTGCTGTATACCCCACATAGTTTCCATACAGAACCTTATTGTTTTGCTTAAACTTAACTATTTAACTATGCAAAATAAAAAAAATATTATAAGTAAAAACAAGTAGACTACCCAATGCAAACCATTAATACACAATTCTGTCTGTCACTGTATTGTTATCTTGCATAAATAAATTTAAAAAAAAATTATAACATAGTACTGATTCTAGTACGACATACTAATCCTAGTACTGATCCTTGTGGAACACCTGTATGTACTGAGCTGTAATTTGATTGTACTATTTGCTTTTACCCATAAAATTTCCATACATTATTTGTGGCCTGTTGAGGATTCAAAAAGAAAATTTACTTTACCTCATATTCCAATGATTTCTGTTTTCTTTAGGAAGAGTTCATGGAACACACTATCAAAGGCTTAGTCTAGATCATGGAACACATTATCAAAGGATAAGTCTAGAAAGAGAGTTGCAATCTTTCTGTTTTGTTCAAGGTTATTTCAAACTGTATGGCAGAAGTTGGCAACTGCTGTTGAGATGGCTAGTCCTTTTCTACAATCATGTTGAGTATTTACAAGTATTTTTTTCTCCTCTAGTAAGCTATTTATTCTGATAAGAATAACTTTTTCTAGTCGTTCTCCCACTCAACACAACAATACTCACTAAATTTAACATTAGAAGGAAACAGCATCACACAAGCACAGAAAACAAAATTTCTCGGAATCACCATACAATTGAACCTCAAATGAAAGTCACACCTAGAAGATATAAATTCAAAATTGAGCAAACTTAATTATGCTCTTAGAATAATAATAATAATAATAAGAAACAGCACGAACAGTGTACTTTGCAAATGTGCACTCTGTTCTCAAATACGGGATAATAATATGGGGCCAAGCACCAGAGGCTAAGGCAAACATTCAAAATACAAAAGAGAATCATTCGAACAATAACAAATACAAAAAGAACAGAGTTGAGTTTGAAATTCCTATTGGCCTTTTCTTAGATTTGTCAAAATCCTTTGACATTATTGATCATCACATACTTTTAACAAAACTAGAAATGCTAGGGATCCGAGGCATTGCAGGCCAGTTGATTAAATCATATTTATCAAACCGTAGCCAAGTAGTTACCCTCCAGCACACTAAAGATAACAAAATCTCCTCGTACTACTCCTGCCCTCAGATGATAAATTGTGGATCTCGCAAGGATCCATCCTAGGGCCAATACTATTCCTTATATACATAAATGACATGCCTTTGGCTTTAAAAAATAACAAAATAATTTTGTTTGCAGATGACACAAACATAATCATAAAAGCAAACACGCAACAATTATTAGAAAAAGAAACTCAAAAAACATTGCATGCACTAGTAAAATGGTTTAAAGATAACAAACTCATCATAAACACCAATAAGACAGTCTCTCTAAATTTCATGACTCCCTGATGCAAAGAAAAACTCTCAGCATTTGCTCATAAATAATAATCCTGTAACAATATCCCATTAAACTACCTTCCTTGGTCTAACAATCCAAGAAAACCTAAAATGGAATGCTCACATTTCAAATCTTAATAAGAAGCTCACCAAATCTTGCTATGCCCTATACACCCTCAGGTCAAGCTTCAACATTGAGACTCTTAGGACAATGTATTATGCAAACCGTGTACTCACACTTGAAATTTGGATTAATATTTTGGGGAAATGCCCCTGAAAGCACTCGTACATTTATTATCTTAAAAAGAATACTGCGAACAATGACCAGCACTCATAAGTTGGAGTCTTGCAAACCCTTGTGTAAAAAATTAAGGATTCTTCCACTACCGTGCATGTACATATTTGAAATAGTTGTCTTCACAAAGAAGATTCTCATGGAAGACAAAGACACTTTCACTCTAAATTCTGATGTTCACAACTATAACACTTGACAAAAGGATAACCTACATGTTCCCCATTCTGAAACTACACTTTATCAAAAAAGTACCCTAATAGAGGGCATTACACTTTACAACAAATTTAGCCATGATATTAAAGATATAAACACAATACATAGATTTAAAAGTAAATTGAAAGCTTTCCTGCTTAACAATATGTTCTACAGTGCGAAGGAATACACAAATCACATCACTACCTCCGTTAAAAAACATAAATAAAAATTCTAATCCCATTGATTTTCTGTTTCATGTTGACTGTTCAAGTTGAAGCAAAGAAAAAAGAACTGGCATATCCCGTCCTGCCTGTGTTAAATTGCAGTTGGGCTGATGTAGAAGGAGAATGCCAAACCAAAATTCTATTTCCTTCACCCTGAACTTGCTAGATGCACTAGGCATCATTAATAATATCGTTAAATCATTTCTGAATGAATAGTATTTTGTTATTAGTATTGTTACTATTATAATTGATATTACTATTATTAGAATTGTTGTTGTTATTATTATTACTACTATTATTATTATAATAATAATAATTATTATTGTTATTATTATTATTATTGAGTATTGTAAGATCAATGACCAACTTGATCAGGGTTTTTGTCCAGTTTCCCTTGATCCTTTGAGCAAATGCTGAGATGGTCTCCTTGCTTTGATTTCTGGACAGTAACTGTAACTTTACTCTACCATATCTGACTCGTCATACATGATTAAAATTGTATATGTGACTCAATAAATATTATTATTATTATTATTATTATTATTATTATTATTATTATTATTATTATTATTATTATTATTATTATTATTATTATTATTAAAAAAAGTATTGAAATTTGTTGAAAAATTGTATACCTGAAGAGAATGTACCCTTTTGGTATAATGTGCTTGTGCACATTGGTTGATGAAGGTAACATGATTGCCTTGTGTTATAGGGATGTAAGCTTGAGCTAAATTTGTAAAGTGTGTCTTTGTTTACTGGATTTTTCTTTACAAACATGATAACTTCATAAATAAAAATAGTACAAGGCAGTGGAATTGTGTTAATTTTTTTGAATTGAGGTCTGCAGGACTCTCAAATCAACAAATCTAAGAAAAGGCTGTGTCTGTGGATCTATTACCCCAGAAGCCATGTTGTGCATTTGTAAGGATATTATTGGCATTGAGAAAGTGTTTGAGTCTATCATTGAAAAGCTTTTCCAGAATTTTTGAAAATCCTGATAGCAGGGGTCTCTAGTTCATTGGATCATAACTATTGCCCTTTTTAAACAATGGTTTAATTTTTGCCATTTTGAATACATCTGGGAATATGCCTGTTTTTACTAATTGCAAATATGAGACAGTGGTTGCACTATATATGGAGCACTGTGTTTGATAGGAATATCTGGAATGTTGTCCAGGCCTGCTGAGAATTTATTCTCCATTTGTCCAATGATTTTAAAAATTTCAGAAGGGGTGGTTTCATATAAATATATGGAACTTACAATTTGTGAAACATTAGTGTTTGGCTGGTGTGTTTTATTGTTTAGGGAATGTTGAGATATTAATTTTTTACCAATTTGTGAAAAGTGTTCATTGAATATGTCATCAATTTCTTGTGGGTCAGTTAAAGTTTGGTTTTTGAAATGGAGCTCTATATTTTTTCTGTTATTGTTAGTTGATGCTGTTGTCTTTTTAATAATGTCCCCCATTTCCAGTTTTATTATGTGTATTTGCAATATACGTAATATCATTTGTCATAATTTTTGCTTGTTTGATTACTTTTTTTAAGATTGAATTGTGTGTTTTGTAGTATGAAATGATACTGGGGTTACATTTGTTCTGTGCTAGTATTTTATACATGTTGCGTTTTCTTTCACAAGACACTTTGATGCCTTTCGTAATCCACGTTTTTTTTTAATTTTTTTATTTTGAATCTTTTTGAGTTTTTGAGGAAACGTGTCATTAAAATGTCTTAAGAATATATTTATGAATGAGTTAAACTTATCATTTGTATCAGTTGCCTTATATTCTTCATTCCAATTTTGTAATCTGAGTAAGTTTTGGAATTTTATTATGTTTCCTTGGAAATAGTTTTGAGTTTCTTGGTAAGTTGTCTGTTCTGTAATTTTTGTTTCTATTTGAAGTGTTAGAATCTGGGCAGTGTGGTCACTGAAGCCGGTAATAAATGTAGCAACAGAGAAACTTATTATTTGCATCTGTTATTATTTGATCTATTGCAGTGCTACTATTTTTGGATATTTGGGTTGGTGTATTTGGGTTGGGTATTTATGGTTGTTTGTAGATTGTATGATTTTAGTAAGTCTTTAAATAGATTTTCGTTACTGGATTGTGTGAGGCAATTTATGTTAAAGTCACCGCAAAGAAAAAATTTATACTGTCTGCATTTTTCAAGTTTTGTTAGAATAATTTCGAGGTTTTTTAAGAAGATTTTCAGATTTCCAGTTGGGCTGCGATATGTGCATAGGATTCGTTTTTTTTATTCCAGTTAAGTCTGTGGTAGATATTTCAAAGTCTTTTTCTTTTATAAGGCGAGTGTGATTGTTGTAGGGTGCAAAACTAATAGTATCTTTAATAAAAATGCATGTCCCACCATATGCATGATGTGCGTGGTTAATTTTTCAACATGAGCTGTTAGCTAAAGAGAAGCCTGGTATATTTGTGTTGTCTAGTTGTTCCTTGGTCAGCCAGTGTTCTGTAAAGCATAGTATTGAAATGTGGTTGAGCTTCTCCTCTAGTAATACTTCTATGTCAGTGATTTTGTTTTTCAGTGACTAGGTTTTGATGAAGAATGTAAAGAGTTTTTGTTTTTGTGTATTTTTTGCTTTCCTGCCGATGTTTGCTGCTACAGGTTATAAACAGGAGTGGGTTTACAGTTGCAGCAAAGGAAGTTGTACTTACGGATGGGATGGGGAGTAGGATGTGTAGGAGTTGGCGAAGGAGTGGGTGGCAAAGGAGTGGCGAAGGAGTTGGCGAAGGCATGGAGGTCAGAGGAGGAATTAGAGAGGCTAAGAGAGGTGTGGAGGCAGGTGAGGGTAAGAGTGGTGTGGAGGCAGGTGAAGGATGTGGAGTGAGTAGGAGAGATGTGGAGGTAGGAGAAGGAACTGGTGAGGGTAAGAGAGGACTGAAGGCTGGTGAAAGAAGTGGAGTGGGCAAGTGGGGTGTAAATGGAGAGGTGGAAGGATGGGTGGGAGATGGATGTGGGATGACTGGGGCAGGGGCTCCCAGTAAGTGTGAAATGAGCATGGCTCCTAGTTTGTGTTTACCTATCTGGTTCATGTGGTGACCATGCCAGATAAAATGTTTTCTTGAGAGGTTGTCAAGATCAATAAGTGTGATGGCTGTTCCTCTCAAGTGCTGTTTTATGTGATGGTTTGTGATCTTAATTTTGTTGTTAATAGGAATGTTGTTGTGCCAGGGAAGCAGAGTGGTCATGATTACTTTAGTGTGTTTGGCAGTCTCTCGTATTTTTGTCAATTTTTGGCTTTAAACTCTTATTACAGCGTCTTAATCTTTGGCTGTATAGGCTAAGTTTTTGTTTCAAAGTATCAATATATTCTAGGATATACTCATTTTCAGGATTCTACGCTGCGCGTTTGCAATGGTTTCTCATGATTTTTTGTGTTTTTCAGTTGGTTTTTTATTTTATTTCTCCTCAGATAAGCTTCCAAAACCGCTATATCTGATCTGAGCTGCTTTGTTCTCTTCTCCAGCTTTATCTTGCAGGGTAGCTTATGCAGTTGTCGGTGCGCTTGTTGTTCTCGACTTTCAATAATTTTCCCACCATTTGGCTTTACAATTGCTATTGCCATGCAATAAATATTTGAATCAACTTGGCCTTGTGTTATGTTCTGTTTTTGTTCCATTTAAGTGGGAAGTATATTTTCATCTGCCAGCTTTATGAAGTGTGCCGATTTCTTTGAACTGTGTTGTCTTGGTATTCTTGGTCTTGTTTGATATGCAAATCCCCAATATTCTGATTTTGTTATCTGATATTGCTGGCGGAGTTGTTCAAGCAGTGGAATTTCAATAGAACCTTCAGAGTGTTGGTATTCATTTGGGCAAGCATCTATTTGCTGGATTATCGCGTCCCGTTGAGGTATTTGAGGCATTATTTCTATAAAGGACTCTATTGTTTCTTCTCGCCTTTCATTCCGTCGCATCTCTGTCTGGACTTCAGGTTTAATTTCCTCTCTCCTGATACGCGAGACGTACTTTTCAGACTTATTATGCTCTTATAAATTGCTGCTAATATAAATTAATGCTCTTCGGTCTGCCATATTCTGTCAAGTGATTTAAGTGTGGGTAAAGTTCCATAAAACGTTTATATAATTCCCGCCGGTAACCTGAATAGACTGTTTCGCAACGGAATAGCCTCACTTTTCATTAATGACAGTAGCCCAATGTAATCTCCGTCGTGGCAGGTCTGCCTGAGTGGTCCCGAGTGATGTCCAGGAAACACTGTTGGCAGATGCAGCTGATTGTTTTGGGTGCTGCGTTCATCGGCTGTAGTAGCTTCGGGTGACCCGGTGTGTGATCGCCTGTTCAACAACACACCACTAGCGGCTTGCAAACTGTCTCGACCGAAGGCTCCTGATGTGCCCTGGCGCTCCCCAGACAGCGGCGTATTTTCTGAGGCCTTTCTTTTGTTAATTCGACTTTCCTTATTGCTATGGGTTGCCATTGCCCTGTTTGCCGTTACCTTTAAATTAGTAACGTTGCCCGTCCCCCACGTGGCATAGACGTTCTTTGCTCAGACGCAAGGCTGGATTTCGGGGACTATTATTATTATTATTATTATTATTATTATTATTATTATTATTATTATTACTATCATTATATTAAGATTTTTAATAGAGGTTCTTGAAAAAAGTCGAATGGTTTTTAATTATTTTGTCATGAGAACTATCTGAACCTTACTGTAACTCTTGTTTCGCAAACCCGCACAGCTTCTGATTTGGCAAGGTCAATCCTTGTTGTTCCTAAAATTTTACGGTAGCAGCGACTCTCCCACCAGCGAGGCACCGCCGCAGCCGGGACTAGCTCTAAGCTCCCGACCGGTCTCCCGGAATATGTAGTAGTGTAGTGCATGTTAGTGTAAGTGTGTGTGTAAGGGGAGAGGATAGGACAAGGAAGAGGAAGGCCAGATCGCGCGCGGTCCGTGGCCCGTTTGTTAGGATGCTGCTCCGGCATTCGCCTGGTGTTGATCGGAGAAACCACGGAAAACTACCGTTCAGAGCAGCCGGCCGCTAGAATTCTCCTCCAGACAGCAACTGAATTCGACCTAGCTGAAAAGCTAGTGTCGAAAATCCTGCCGCCGTCAGGACTCGAACCTAGGACCTCCCGTTCAGAGGCGCTGCAGTGACATCAGATGATCTGAGCTACCGCTCCCGGCGCGTGTTCAAAGAACCGCACGTTTAGACGGAGTATTTCCCTCTGGCTACGGAGCTCCGATAAGCGACGGTTATCAGTTAAGGAGATCATGCCTGGAGGGGGGCAGAAAAGTCGAGGGAAGTCGAACAGTAGACACTAGACAGGAGATGGCGAGTTGGATAGAGACATTTTTGATGAGAAACTGAATTCGCGATATAGTGCACGCGGAAGCTGTGATTTATTAGCGGCGATGGATGAAGTAAAACATTTCGAAACTGTTTGAAGCTTGTGAAAATAATAATGATGTTTCACAAATTTATGAGACGGTAGGAATTAAAACTAACTCCGGTGTGAACGGAACGAGTCAGAAGATTATCTGGTGATTGGGCTGTGAACGGAGGCGAGCGGAGGGTACGAGCAGCCATGGTGTGCGAACCGCATCTCACGGGCGGCCGCTGACGCTAGCCGAGTTCAGGCCTTGGACCTGCGGCCGAGAACGGCGCGCCGGATCACGGTCGCTTCCCCCGACGCTGGCGGCAGGCGCCGCTATTTTCGAGGTTGACATCGCAGAGGTGGAGGGCACCAAGCCACGCCTCTACGATAAGTACTCCGAGGAGGATTTATTTGTTACTACGTTGCCTGAATCATTGAAGTTGAATATAAAATGAACCGATGAAAAAGCGAGATTTTGTTAAAAATTTGGGGATTTCAAGAACGAACTAGGCATCGAAAATCAAGGGAATGTAAGAGCCACGCGATACGTGGAAAATTATGGTGATTTTTCTTGTCAGTGGTGTACATTGTTTGAGTCGAGGGACTTATGCCAGAGACGGAGAATTGAAGAAATTTAACTGCACAATACCCATCGTATGTACTAAATTAAGAGTGTATGGCTTTCAATTAAGAATGACACATCATACAGGTTTAGAATAAAGACATACCATTAGAGACTTAAGATTCATGTCAGATAGCAAGAAACTGCGATTTGTTTGTGATGAAACTGTTCATGGGGTGGGATATTATGATAATCAATGTGTTTCGTAATTAATGTGTTTAATCATTTTGGAGAGTACATTGTACGATGTAGTGTTGAATTTTCATGTTAATTTATGTGGGATGAGAAACTATCTGCTATCAAACGAATTTGGTTTACCTATCATTGGGTATGCTTTTGTAAATTTTCGAGTGTTTTGTTTTTCAGTACGACTTCAATCTGAGACATTAGACTATCATTGCAGTTCGTGGAGAACATTATCTTTGTGTTTTGTTATGGTTTTTGTTGTTCATTAAGAAAATACGGCAAATGTGTGGCATTTGTGCTGACGACAGGTCAGGAGGACAGACCCCTGCGTATATGCAATTTTTGTCATTAAATGATATTTTTGTTTTCAAAAATGAACTTGCATTTCTTTTGGTTTCGTGGGAAAACGCAGAAAAGAATCTTGCCCGTTTTCCCGATTTCCCATTTGAGGAAATCTTCAAATCCTCTAGACGACAAACCACGAACCCGTGTCCGCCGTCGCCGACCACCAGTGTTGCGTCACAATACGTATGATTTATGTTTAAAAATTGGAAAAATTAATTTGTGATTAAAACTTAATTATTCAATTAATAATTTATTCAAATTAATTATTTTTCTAAGGGAAATCAATTAATTTTTAAATAATATATATTTCTAGTTTATTTTTAGTCGCATCAGCTACGCGATTACTATTTTTTGTTCGCATGTTTTTATGTATAGAAACAACATACATTCATCATGTTTTTGGTTTTCTGTAGTTATACATATTTATTATTCTACCATTGTTTTATTTTTAATTCTTTAATTTTCGTAGTTGTCTGTATTTTAAACTAGAAAATACAAACGAAATTATTTCTCTTAAAGCAGATTATAAAACTTACATATATTTAAATATGTATAATTTTTAAAATGTATAATATGAATATTTTATTCCATTAATGTTTAAAATTTTTTAAATATGTCCTCTAAAAGGTAGCCTCTTGCAACAAGTCGGATAATGCTGTTGTAACACGCAAGAGAACTTTCCTCCGGTATGCGGTTTCTGCTTTCAGCTGCTTAATTTCGCTCAGTATTTATTTTCACTTGTTGCACGTCTTCTTGATTTCAAACGCATCACAGAATTTCTATGAAATGTACAATTTTCGTGTTCATTGAGTTTTGAACGGACATTTTTCCAGTCATTATATCTGTCTGATGGAAATTTCGTTTTCTTTTGGAATAGATTCGAAAATACAATGCAGCACAAGAACACTTTTTTTACTCTCGCAGTATCCCAAGCAAGTAGGGTCACTTTCTCCGCATTAGCAAGCATATATTCGAACATTCTAGATGTAATACCTCTCATTTTTCTGTCATTATATTCCTCTCTCAATTTGAAAAAAATGCAACTTTGTTCTGTTGAAATCCGTGTTCGACAAAATTATTTTTTAAAAATTTCCATACAATATTTGATAGATTAACAATAAACTCGATAATGAAATTCTACAAAAATGTGTGCAAATTAATTCACGCTAGATGCCGGCACGAAAAATGAAATATTCGCTAAATTTCACGCTAACCACTAAACCTGTTTTCTCCCTCGCTAACTATAATGAAACACCGCCAAATCTGGCGAGAATCCGCCGATGTGGCAACGCTGTCTACAACAGGGAATTATAAGTTCTAATAATTTCGATAAAGATAGCTGGAGTCGATGTAACACGAAGACTCCAATTCGGTATTTGTAAATAAATGTAATTGTACAAGTAAGACTTCTGAAAATACAAACATTTTCACTTTACACAAGTGATGTAGCAGAAGATATTATCAGCCTGTTAATAAATTGATTTGCGAGTAATCATTTTGCACAAAAACGCTTAGAATACAAATTTAAAGAAATTAAAAATCGCCCTGGATCATAAGATGCCCTTTAGACAATTTTTGCCGCTCCTAAAATTTTTCCGCCATAGACACGTGCCACTTGCGTCTATGCGTAAATACGCCCCTGGTAATGGTTGCGCCAGCACATTTATTTGTGACTGCAGCACAACAGTAAGTTACAATATCTTCATTACGTAACTTAGTTGCATCATTGCATTGACTGTGCATCATGAACGTTACCACACCGTCCGCGTTTTATTACTTGATGCATGAGTCATACAACGCGGTTTATAATACTGTTGACAAGAACGATAAATATAATGCATTTTTTTAGCGCTTTCATTTCAGTTTACCACTTGCTTTCCTCATCAAAATAGAAACTTAAATATTTCACGGAAAATCATTTCTTGAATAACAGAAGGGATTATTCATGGACACCATGTAAAAACAAGCGAAATCTATCTTTAATATCTAAACATCATAACGTATCGTAAGATTTCCTCCTCTACTTAAAACAAAATCATTGCAAAGAAAATCCATAAGGTAGGCGAAAATCATGAAACGAGATCAGGATATTTTGAACTCGAAAACAAGACAAAAACTATGTCGAATATAATAGATAATACGACCAAATCAACTAGACACCTTGTAGACAATGTTGTTTTAAAATATAAAAGAAATGTGAACGATCCGGCAACATTGGCTAGTCTCGTTAACCAATACTTTCGGGAATTGCTGCCGATATCACTAAGGGTCTTCAGCCACAAAATTGAATATCAGACTTTTCCCCAAAATCTTTAGACACGATGTTCGTATCCGAAACGTCTTCCTATATAGTTCTCAAATAATTGGTAAAATGAAAAAAAATAATATTCGGTCAGTTGAGATGAATTTCTGCATTTTTTGTTAACGACTGTGCGCATGCCATTATACACCCGTTACTCACATACTTAATGCATCTTTATGCATCGGAACTTTTCAATATATTTTCAAAACAGCTAAGATTAAGCCGCTCTTCGAAAATAGAAACAATATTTAAATTCAGAATTATCGGCGGATTATTCTTCTGCCAATTTTTTCAAAAATATTAGGGAGACTTTTTACGTACGAATGGAAACCTTTTCAGTAAACAAAACGCGCTTCCAGAGTGTCAATATTGAATTAGAAAATCAAAATGTACGGAAACAGCTATATTTTCTGTTCTTAAAGATGTCGCCTCCTCATTGGATAAAAACGAAGCACCTATTGGATTATTTTTAGATCTTTCAAAAGCTTTTGACGTCCTTGATTATGACATTTTACTTACACAATTACCTTCATAGGGAATCCGTGGTATTGCCCTAGAATGGTTATGGTCGCACCTTAAACAAAGATCTCAGAGAGTAGAAATACCTTACTGAAATCATGGAACATTATGTACACACCTTTCAGACTCTTCGCCAATTGCACGTAGTGTCCTTCAGGAATCAATTTTAGGCTCTATTCTCTTCCTACTATACGTAAACGATATGTTCTCGACAATTCGAAACGGAAAAACAGTTCTTTGCAGATGATACGAACATTCTTTGCAACAAAGAAACGTAAATATTATTACAGTATTATATTTTCAAATGGGTTCCGTAATAATAAATTAATATAAATAAAAAGAAAACTGTTTTAATTAAGTTTTTCATTTCAAATAAACAATTCTGTGCTGCATTGAAAATGAATGGTGTACCATTGATGTTAAGGCAACAAACTTTTTAGGTCTCTCAATTCAGTCAAACCTTAAATGGAACGTCTGTTTAAATTAATT